>JAIUZE010005089.1:0-31832 GCA_022085475.1 Heliosperma pusillum
CACTTCAAAGGGGGAGTGGCCTGTGGCTGATGATGGAGCTCTATTGAAAGAGAACTCTGCTTGAGCCAACTTCAAGTCCCAATCCTTGAGAGATTTGCTGACTATACACCTCAAGATCTTCCCAAGGTCTTGTTGGTCACCTCAGTTTGGCCATCAGTTTGAGGATGATGGGAGGTACTAAACAACAACCTAGTGTTAAGCAGCTTCCACAATGTTCTCCAGAAATGGCTCATAAATTTTGTGTCTCTGTCAGACACAATAGTCCTTGGGACTCCATGTAACCTCACCACCTCATCAAGGTATAGCTCTGCCACACTCACAGCATCCTCAGTCTTCTTGCAAGCAATGAAATGTGCCATCTTACTGAACCTATCCACAACCACCATAATAGAATCTTTCCCTCTTGCTGTCCTAGGTAATGCTACTATGAAATCCATACTTACATCTTCCCAAGGCCTACATGGGACTGGTAGGGGAGTGTAAGGTCCTGCTTGAAAAGAACTCTTGGCCTTTTGACAAGCTCCACACCTTCTGAGCACTATTTGGACTTCTCCCATCATCTTAGGCCAGTAGAATTGATCCTGTAGTATGTCCACAGTTTTCTGAACCCCAAAGTGTCCTCCAAGGCCACTTCCATGTACCTCCTTGATCAATAGACTCCTATAAGATCCTCTGGGAACACACAGATTGTTTCCTTTGAACAAGAATCCATTTTGCAGAGTGTAGGGTGAATCAATGGTCCTTGTTCCCTCTTTCTGTGCTAACCAATCTTCTGCAAAGTCTGGATCTTCCTGATACATATCCTTCATGAACTCAAAGCCAAGAACCCTTTGCTCCATGGTTGATAGCAGAGTGTACCTCCTAGACAATGCATCAGCCACCACATTTTACTTGCCCTCTTTGTATTTGCTAGAAAAGGTGAATGACTGGAGGAACTCCACCCACTTAGCATGCCTATGACTGAGCTTATGTTGACCTCCTATGTACTTCAATGCCTCATGATCAGAGTGTAGGACAAAAGGCTTGGGCTTTAGGTAATGACTCCAATGCCTTAGAGCTCTGACAAGAGCATATAACTCTTTATCATATGTAGAATAGTTCAGCTTGGCACCACTTAGCTTTTCACTAAAGTAGGCTACAGGTTTCTTCTCTTGGATGAGGACAACTCCAATCCCCACTCCACTTGCATCACACTCAACCTCAAATAGGCAATCAAAGTTTGGCAACCTGAGGATATGTGCACTGCACAAGAGCTTCTTCATGTGTTTGAAAGCCTGCAAGGCATTCTCAGTCCAAGTGAACTCTCCTCTCTTCATACATTCAGTGAGGGGTGCTGCAATAGTGCTAAAATCTTTAATAAACCTCCTATAGAAAGAGGCTAGGCCATGAAACCCTCTCACTTCTGTAATGTTCTTAGGGATAGGCCCAGACTGCACTGCAATGATCTTATCTTGATCAACTGAAATGCCTCTACCAGATACCACATATCCTAGAAATTTGACTTCCTCAGTCATGAAGATGCATTTCTCAAGCTTCCCAAAGAGCTTACTCTCCTTAAGTATGTCAAACACAGCCTCAAGATGCCTCAAATGATCATCCTTGCTCTGGCTGTAGATGAGGATATCATCAAAGTATACTACCACAAATCTCCCTAGACAAGGCCTAAGCACTTCTGTCATCAATCTCATGAAGGTACTTGGGGCATTCGACAGGCCAAAGGGCATGACAAGCCACTCATAAAGGCCATGCTTTGTTTTGAAGGATGTCTTCCACTCATCTCCCTCCCTGATCCTCAATTGATGGTAACCTTGCCTCAAATCAATCTTAGAAAAGAACCTTGAGCCACTCAGCTCATCCAACATGTCATCAAGCCTGGGTATAGGGAACCTATAATTGACTGTGATGTTGTTGATAGCCCTGCTATCTATGCACATCCTCCAAGTCCCATCCTTCTTAGGAACCAACAATGCAGGCACAGCACAAGGGCTTAATGACTCCCTTACAAACCCTTTACTCATCAACTCTCCAACTTGCTTTTGTAGCTCTTGTGTAGCATTAGGATCACATCTGTAGGCTGGTCTATTAGGTAGTACAGACCCTGGCACAAGGTCTATTTGGTGTTCAATCCCTCTCAAAGGGGGTAAGCCATCAGGAAGTTCCTCTGGAAACACTTCCTTGAACTGATCAATGAGGGGCTTAACATCTGCAGGGATTACCTTAGACTCCTCTTCCTGAACTTCTTTTGATAGAAGCATTAATATAGGTTGCTCTTCACTACACTCTTTGACCATTGCTGACTCAGATAGAAACAAGACTCCACTAAAATCTTCAGCCATACTAGGACTCCCACAGCTCTTCTGATGTGGTGGCAAGGGGGCTAATGTCACCTTCCTGCTCCCATGCTTGAAGGAATAGGTGTTGCTTCTTCCTTGGTGTATGGAGCTTTTATCAAACTCCCATGGTCTTCCTAATAGCAAGTGACAGGCATCCATTGGAACCACATCACACAATACTTCATCCTTGTACACACTTCCAATGGAGAAAGGGACCATACATTGCTTATCCACCTTAACCTCTGCTCCCTTACTCAACCATCTCAACTTATAGGGATGAGGGTGTTCTTGAGTGCTCAACTTCAACTTATCAACCATAGTAACAGAGGCCACATTGGTACAACTACCTCCATCTATAATAAGGTTACAAACCCTTCCTTGTATGGTGCATCTGCTTCTGAAAATGAGGGACCTTTGATCCTCCTCCAATGGTATATGTTGTGAATGCATTACTCTCCATAGGACCAAGCTGTGGCCTGTGTCAGGGAGTGCCACTATTGCCTCCTGACTAGACTCTTCTTCCTCACTCATTACTTCTTCAACCTCAGGCTCATCCCTTTCATATTCAACTAGACCTTCTTTCTCCCAAGCCTCAACCTCCATTATAGTTAAGATCTTCTTAGAAGGGCAATCCTTCCTGAAATGTCCATAGCCTTGACATTGGAAGCACCTAATTCTATTCTCAGTCAATGAAGTGCTTGGCTTTTGACCCATGATGCCCTTTCCCTTGTCTAAGGTAGGTGGGGGTGCTGTCTTAGGGGTATCCATGGTTCTCAACCAACTGTAAGGTCTGGTTTGAAAAGGCCTAACAGGTTTTGGTGTACTAGGCTTAGTCTTCCCTATCTTTTCAATTCTCAGAGATAAGTTGACAACATCATCAAATGACCACAGAGGTTGCATCCTAACCTTGTTAGCAATACTCTTATCTAGACCCTCTAAATACCTAGCAATCCTTTGTTCAGGTTTCTCATTTATATCACACTGCAAGGTGAGTTGTTCAAACTCTCTCAGATAAGATTCAACAGGTTTGTCTCCTTGTTTCAACTTAGACAATTTGATAAACAGATCCTGGGTGTAATCCTTAGCAACAAACTTGTCTAGTAGTTTCTTTTTCAGTTTAGTCCAAGACTTGATGGGTTCTTTACCTTCCCTAGCCCTTAACCCTTTCATAGTTTCATACCAAAGGGAAGCATACCCTTTCAGTTTAAGGATGGCTACTTTAAAAGACTTAGAATCATTATATCCTTTGTACTCAAAGATCATTTCTACTTCTCTTAGCCATTCTAACAAATCATCAGGATTAAGACTACCAGAAAACTCAGGGATATCTACCTTAAGATGCTTGTCTATGTGCCTGTGCATGGAAGCTCTGCTTCTAGTTGAGTCATCTGAGTCTGGATACTCTTCATCATCAGGTGGCCTTCCTCTGCCTCCTCCTTGGCCTCTTCCACGTCCTCTGCCTCTTCCTCCAGCAAGCAAATGGTTGCCTATTACTTGGTCCAGGGTTCTGGTTAGGGTGGTTACAATCCCAGCCAGATCCTCCATCCTTGCTTCTACTCCTGCCAGTCTCTCTTCACTCATTGGGCTATTTTTGTGTTTCTAAATGTAGTTAGGGGAAAATGAACTCACTAAGACTCTCAACCAAAGCTCTGATAACCAATTTGGAGTGTAAACTACTAAGGCTTACAAGTTTTAAGGAAACTTGGTTAGATTGACTCAAACTGAGAACAATGTCAAGTAACAAATGGATGTTGTTGTAGAGAGGGTGAATTGTTTAGCTGAAAACTCAAGGGATATGACTTAGAGACACTCCTCTACAGCAAGGCACAAGAGAAAGGACTCAAAGACTGATTTTTGAGACAGTTTTCAAGTGTTACAGCAAAGTACAAACACCCTAGACTAGACTCAACAGCAAGCAAGTTAACCACAGCAAGGCACAGATATAACTTGACTCACAAGACAAGGCACTGATCAAACACCTTGAGGATGTATCAGGCTTGTTTCAAACTACAGCTCTTAGCACAAGTTTGATAGATTTGAGGGATTTCTCAAAGTTAATTCATTCATAAAGTCTACTGAAAACAAACATACAAGACCTCCTTATATAGAGAGGTTGGTATCTTGTGAGCCATTGGATGTACAGATCATCCAAGGGCCAACTTAGGGTTCAAACTACTACTACTGACACTAATTAAGAGCCTCACAATAGGACGAGCTCAACAACTATAAAGTTCAGACACAAAACACAAAAACAGACTGAATCAAAAAGCAAATAAAGCAGTTTTGGAATTTTTTCTGAAATGGAAATCTGTTGTTCTTGTTGTCTTGTTGCTTTGCCTGGGTGTTTTTCTCCTTCTTGGGACTCTCTACTCTTATTAGAACTTAGATAAACCTGCCTTGGATGAAGACAAGTTGACTTAGGCAAAAGGAAACCTCATCTGAACATGTACTGCCTCTGCTATGCTGCTCACTGGACTCTAGCTTGAGGTGTCTGTTTCATGAGTTTTTGCTAGACTTCAAAAGGGTTTGTCCTGGGCAAACTTGTAGCTTAGAGGGTTGACTTGATGGTAGGCCATGGTGGGGGTGGTTGGGATGCCCTGGTGTACCTCCTAGCTGCAGGGTTTGTTGATTGGTCTGCCTGGGCCTGAATGGCTTTTTTTTGTCTTGTGTGGGTAATGTGGGCTGTGTTGGGGCTTGACATGGGTTGATGAGCCCTGGACTGTCTTCCTCATTGGTGTGGCTTGTCCTGGCTTGATCTTGGCTAGTCATAGCTTGTTGTTTGGAACTTGTAACTCGAGCTTCCATCTGAGGGGTCCTTGGGGTCAGGTTTGCCTTGTTTGTGGCTTGATCATCAAGGCCCCTTGGGTGAGCTCCTGCTGCAATATCAGTCTATTTTCGATATACAGACAATCTTATATACTTATCGAGACAACAACTATAATAATTACACGAAGGTTTTCGTGTAATTATGTAGCTAAATATAACTCAAAAACAATACATATAAGTTTAGTCAAATTTGTGTTTTTGATGTCATAAAATATTTAAAAACCTTAGAAAAAAACATGTAAGCTCAGTTTAATTTAAGACGGTTCTACAATAATGCTATTGTAAAATTGGAAATATAAATTTGATTTGTGCAAGAATAGTGCATACTTTTCAAGTTTATTTTCCGCTGTAAATAGATACACTCAACAAAGAACAATTATGAATTTATGATTATACGCATTTGGAACTCGAATTTTAATTACTAGGTATTAATAACTTTATCAATTAAATTAGATTACTTATTGAGATGAAGCTTGACCCTAGTGGTGATCCTTCCAGATCAATAATTTGTCTACCTTTAATTGAAATAACATCATAAGAAATGAAAAAAAGGTAAACAATAAATAGAATGGAGGGTGTATTTATCAATAGATGATCCACATATATTTTCAATTTGTACTTATATTCGTACAGTCATACTTATATTGCTTTAGCAAAGACTCAAAGAGTGAAATTTCATTGAATAATATAATCCGTTAGTTCGCAAATAATTGGGATATACAGGTAATTTGTAAGTATATCATCTAATTGTGTTCCCAAACCATGTTCTAAAATTCTACTTTATGAGATATTTGATGTTGCCTGGATTTGAACTCGTGCCCTGATCACGCTGCCTCTGTCTTAAGGTGATGGTTGAAGTTCAACTATTATATTTATATCCTACTCCTAGTAAATATACTTTCGTCTTAACCACTAGGCTAAGACATCTTTGGTATTTGAGGATTTTTATGTGATGAAACGTCGGGTAAGCTTCCACATAGAAAAGACGAAGGGGGATGAAGTTTGCATAGCTTTCGTGTCTGCGATGGATGGTTTTGTGGTTACATAAGAACACTACAGCCTCAATAATATACATAGTACACTTGAAATGACATTACTAGTTTACTACTACTGAGGAATGCTAAGCATTGTAATATCACAATAATATGTGATGAAATGACGTTTTCTCTCTCACCTTCTCCTCTTACAAACACATACAATAGATACATTATTTTTGTCGATTTGTGTGAGGAGAAGATCGGAGAAGACTCGAAAGAGACCGTGTATAACATTCCTCACACATTACCTTAACATTCCTCATACATTACCTTATCTTCTCGGAATATACTTTAGCATATAGGTTTGGTTAAAACTCAAAACTGAACATTAAAAATCAATATTCTGCTACGAGTAGTAGATTTACAGGTTCGATTTTTAAAAAGTCTGTAGATATCAGACACGATAAGATGTGTTCATTTGGACCTATGAAACAACAATGAAATAAAGTGTTTGATGTGATGTAGCATAGGCATATAGAAATGGAGGAATGTGGAGCTATTATTGCCTAGGTTACTTCAAACATGAGCACCCTACATGTTCCTTTTGTTCTTATTTTTATGCTAGTTTTTGTATAATGACATAATATTGTACCCTCAAAGGGGCAATATCACATTCTAAGATTTCTTTATCGAACACTCGAACTTGAATTATCACAGCGTTTGGTAACAATACGCTAATTAGTCTCACATTGATAACAGAAGTGTGAACAAAATTAGAAACACCAACTCTTGGATTCAAAACAAAAGATGTACGAGGTTTTCTCCCCGTGTTCAACTTGAAGACAGCTTTCCGACGACCTTCAGTTAAAATTATGTCAAGAATGACTAATCGGTTGCTACTAGTAACTTAATGAAGCAAAGTACGATTACAATACAGCACAAAGAAGCAGCAGTATACAACTATACATCAAATAGATACCAAAAAACGACTTCGTACATCATATAAGGGTTGACCATATTGTACAAGCACAACGTAATGGTCCTTTACAGGATGTGAGGAAACTCGCTATGTAAATATAAATTCACACAACTTCCTAACTTACATTACATGAAGACTAAAATCGGCCTTCAATAATCAACGTGAATTGCCGCATCAGCTTAGTACCATTGTACCTTTATGTGCAAATGCGACGTGGGTGATGATGGAATGTTCGAATGAAACCTGTGGAACTCTGATGAAGCAGATATCAAGATGTTTCGGCACAATGTCCAGTCTTGAGAAAGAATAATCCTACTTGGACAACCAGTAAACAAAAATGAGGAATGTGCAAACAGAAGCGACGAGCGAAACTATGATAGTGTCCATTGACTTTTTCCTTTTTATGGAAGCAAGAATCTGATTCACCTGTAGATTTGCCACATACAATGGGATACAGCATGTCAGACGTAAGAGCTCTTGGTGCAGACGACAGCAAATGCTGGTAAGTCACTGGGGGTGGGGATGGGGGTGGGGATTGGGGTGATGGATCCTCTCCAATCTCCATTACTTTCTCTGTGCATTTCCCCTAATGCAACAACATAAAATCATTATTCCCTCTCCACCTCTTTAAAACAGTTGTCCGTTAGATCGTTCCGAAACAAAATCCGGACCTTTCAGAGGTATTAGAGAGGATCTTTTTCACTAAGAGGTGGTTTTTAATAAGAAGGGTTTGAAATTCGCAACATCAAGCATGGCCTTGTAAGTTGTAAGTTGTAAGTTGTAACTCCCTTGGTACCAAAAAAACGCTTAGAGATCTTGCTAATTCACAAAAGGCCTTCAGGCTACCCGGGAAATTAGAACCTTTTTTTTCCTTTTTTTGCATTGCCCTTGGCCTTTTCTATAGCACAGTTTCCTTTTGGCATTTCAAACAATTTTCCTCTAAACGCTTAATCTCAATAATGTGGGAACTGGGAAGTGTAACAAATCTTTCACAACACTAACTTGGCTTAACTTTCAATGCTAAATAAAAGACGAGTTATTAACAATTAGCAACATTCAGAATTTTTGCAGATTTCAAATAAGAATCAAGCTCCATACCGTTGGAAGGCGGCTGCTAACATTACTGATCTTCGAATTAATGCCCCCAAATGTTAAACGTTGAAACACAAGGGTACCAAGGGTAGATTGCGCTTGGGAAATAACCGAGTCCAACTGCCATTCACAAAGACTCACAAATTAAAGAAAAGAGGAAAACATAGACTACACTAACCTTCAGAAAACAATGGTCGTACGCTTGAGATGTAACGTCAATATTATGCCACAATTTTGCAGAGAAAGGATAACATGTACATCACTAGGACCAACAGGAATAACAGTCATAAACAAGGTAAAGGGACTTTACAGAATAACCAGGCAAACAAAAAATCTTTTTTAGAGAAGTAAGTTTTTTGCCTGCATCTTTTCAATGTTTAAAAAGTCCTGTTGGATCTGACCTAAGTTTGAAGCACGCCATTTTGAAATTCGGATGAACAAGGTAGTCAATGACTCAAGGCCAAAGCCAACTACCTAGACAAAATCCATAAGCAACTTAAAAATAAACTCTTGCAAACACAGGCTCAGAAATACACACAACTATCTGCAGAGTTTAGACATTGGGGGCGGGGGGAGTGGAGAAGAGAAGGGTCCAACGCGGAAAACATAGAAGGATGAGATGGAGACAAACTAGGTATCCACTTCGCAAAATGGAACTGAAGATATGAGTAAGGAAGTGCATCCAACATATGATAATATCCCTTTACTCCTTATAGGGACGAGCATTAAACAAAAATATAAACAAACATATATTTGTTGGTATACCTGCCCTGTATTTCTGCTGATAGTGGCATGCTCTTTCAGCAGAACCCGCTCTTCCAAATTTCCTCCTTCCTCTAAGTCTAGCTTATTCAAATCAAATTCCCTGAAGTCTTGTAGCAGCGATGCATGTTCTTGCTTGGCCTTAAGGCTAGACCGGAGACGGTAAAACTCCTGCACTTCAACCATGTCAAATATCATATTAGGTCTCATCAATTATCAATACACTTAACTAACATTTCAATGCAGCCATGCACAAGGTCACAAGGCAAGTATATGTAACATTGAAATATTAATAGAACTATTGTTGGCTGCTGCAAGTTCTTACAACCAAATGGCATATTGAACATAAGAAATTTGAGTTGCATCAGTTCTTCAATACATATACAAAACTGTTACATTCATGAAAAGGGACGTGGGGGCTTGGATACACTCACAAGGAAGAGAGATAGTCTACTTCGTAAGTCCAAGAGAGATTATATCCTAAAACCAGTTGGTACTTGGTAATATGTGTAGCTCCTTGGTTCATAAAGCAGTCAAAAGTTCAAAACTCTCATCTTTTATCATTAAGGACAAAAACATGCGAAACTCAAACGGGCCAGGATCCAATCTTCAACTAAAACATAATCACCACTGGATAAATAACCTCAGACAACATATGTTTTTTCCTGACAGAAAAATACAGGTGGACCGAGGACATAAAATCACGAGTTATAAGAGAATACTAATTCCTAGATATCCTCTCACAGTCTCTTTCAAGTTCCATGTGGTCTCCTACCTGACTCGAATCCGGACTATATCGGATTGTATACACCAAAAAAAGTCTCTTTCAAGTTACAGAAACCAAACATGCAAGAAATAATATAAGATAGCTAGAGACCACAAAGAAGACAATCATTCATCAAAGAAAGAAAGAAGCATAAAGAACAGCACAAAAGAACATGAGATATTATGGTGCAGTAAAGTAGTAAACTATAATACTAAAGTAATCATTTAGGCCTTGTTTGGATACCAAAATATGAGGGAAAGGGAGGGGAGCTGGAGCTCTGAAAGGAGGGGAGGAAGCGGAAGGGAGGGGGAATGGGAAGTGTATGTTTGGATACAATTTCCCTCCAAATCTTTCCTATTGTGGAGAGATTTTGATTAGGATTGAAAGAGGGAAAATGGATCCCTCCAAATCCGTCCCGCTCCACTTCCTTTCACCTTTATTTGCTATCCAAACAATGGATTTTCAATCCGCTACTCTCCCTCCCTTTCCTTTCCCTCCAAATCCTTCCATCCAAACAAGCCCTTACTAATCAACTTCTATAAACATATGCTACTCAAATATTAAGAAACATGTATACCTGAGTTAAATCTTGAAGAATCTCTTGGTGCCGGGTTAATGTATGAGAAACCATCTCCGAGCCTCCAGACGAAACCCATGCTCTCATCTGATTGTTCACTTGATCAAGCTGTTTTAATAATTGTTCAATACCAGACTGAATGTTGTTATCTCCAGTGTCGGCTTTGGCAGAGACGAACTTGCGATAAGAAACCATCTGCTCATCTAGCTGTGCTTCAAGAATCCTTGCCTGAATTTGTGAACAAATGCACAAGTATCAGATACTACAAGTCTACAAGTGAATGAATCATTGTTGCCTATTTAATTAAAATGCCAGCCTAAATTTTCCAAGATAGATTTGAAAAAAAAAAAAAAAAACAGTAGCTGAAGACTACAGAGACATATTTCTAAAGCCTTCCGTGACTACCAGCAGCAGCAAGTAAACCGGTTTCCAAGAGTATTTCGTCTAAAGGGTTTTGACTCCCTATAGCATAAGTCACCAATGTTTTTTTTGGGGGGAGGAAGGTAAGAAAACTAGATCGATCCTCGAGGGTAAGATGAACCTATTTCATCCTTCCGGATGAGCAAGGTGAATGGCAGCCATAGACTTTGGAACCACCTCAAAAAAGTAGGAAAAGAGTGTCCAATGGAAGCCATAAAGTCCGCGACTTTGTTGGCCTCATCAAAGCAATGTTTAACTACCACTTCCTCAAAGAAATTATGATCTAACTTGACATCTTTAATAATAATGGAAATTTCATACGGAATTTGCCAAGTAATATGAATTGAGTTGATAACACATATATTATCACCTTCAAATATTAAATTTGAAAGTCCTAAAGATTTTGCATATAGAATACCTTCTTTTAGTGTAAAAACAAATACACGTATTACTTACTTTCTACACCTGAAAGTTAACAAAAGTATGTAAAACCTCCTAGTCCTTATAATTAACAGAAGTTTTGGGACATGATCATTGGACTCTAGTTTTTCCTTCGTAGATTACATCACAATTCACAAGTACAACAGGAAGCTTTCACTTCGTGAAATTCAATGATGAATAGTAATTTCTAAGACTAAAGATGCTCACGGCTCACGAGCAATAATACGATGGAGCGAGGGAGCTAACAAAGTTGGACACCACCCCCAATGAAAAAGATGAAACTTTTAGTTAAAACTGTAGTTAAAACTTTCGATTATTTACTATTACTACTACATTTTAGCCCTTCAGACATCGAATCCTGTATCCACCGCTACTACAACCGATCCTCCTTTCACGGTTTTAATCAAACGAGTCAACCCAGACAAATCCATACTTTAGAACCAATTCACAATTATTCTTATGCTGTTACAGCTACATTTGATCAATTGATCCTTCATATTTCACAGTAACCTCGTAAATTATCCAAATTTCCATGAAAAATGGTGCAACCAACATCTGATAATTGATCAACAAGCAATATGATCATAAATGATGAAACAATTCTATAATAATAGCGAAATTATCAAGCTCTAATGAAAAAGAGAGGGGGAATTGGAAGGAAACCTGTTTGCGGAGGGAGTCCCAGGAGGTAGGGACATCCATGGCGGACGAAGGTTCTAGAAGCTTGTATTGATTCGATGGATTCTTTCGTTTCTCTCTCTCTCTCTCCCGTTTGCTTGGGCGCAAGATCAGGAGAGAAGGGAGTTGAATGGAAAAGGAGTTATGTGGAATTGTGCCCATATATGACTGCACCTCCACGTCTACATTACTACATTCTACAATGAATCTACTCACTACTTTTTTTTTTCCACTCCGGTTTAAGACGAGTACTATCCGTTTAAAATTTTAAACGCGTTAAATACTATCATATGATGGTGAATTTGTGATGAAGCCAAAAATTTTGGTATTTCGTAGGCAACAAGCAGGATGATTTGGTATGCATTTGAAAATGTTAAAACTTAAAACGAATAGTGTTCGCCTTAAATAAGAATTAATTTGTGTGGACTTTTCAGGTAAGACTTATAAGTATGTATTATGTGACATGCTAAATCTTGTCCACAATTTTAGTACTTATTACGAGATTACGTCTTTCATTTCTTACCCATATACAACCCCAAAGAGATAGAAAGGGGGGGCATGTAACGGTTCCCCTTTAGCCGACCCACCAATCGGACTGGCAACAGAGAGGGTAGAATGGGGTTGGGTCAACGACAATGTGGGTAGGGTGCGTTGACTGTAAAGCGGTTGCGTTGCGTGAATGGACACAGATTTATATCGAAGTATGGTTGGTAGGGTGGTCGACGGCGAAGCTGAGTAGGGTAGGGTAGGGTGGTTGAGGTCGCGTGGGTCGAGTGGACGCAAAGGAGGGGTAGGTCGACAAACATGGATAGGGTGTGTCTAGGGGTGTTCACCGGTCCAGAACCGGACCGGATAAACCCGCGGACTGGATAACCACATATTCCAAAACCGGAGACCGGACTGTTTAAGTGGGGGACCGGACCGGAACCCTTAAGGTCCGGTTTTTCCCGGGTTTGGACCGGACCGGTCCTTCTTTTAAAGGGAAAATTGAATTTTTTTTTAAGTATGGACCGGACCGGAGACCGGTCACCATATTTTTTGGGACCCGGAGACCGGACCGATATGTTCCCGGTCTGGACTGGACTGGCCGGTCCGGTTTACCGGTCCGGACCACTTTTTGTTCACCCCTAGGTGTGTCAACGGAAAAGGTGTTGGATAGGGTTGATGGGAAACCGATTTATATCGAAGTATGGTGGTTAGGGTGGTCGACGGCGAAGCTGGGTAAGATAGGGTAGAGTGATTGAGGTTGCGGGCCTGGTGGTTGCATAGGAAGGCGTAGGTCTACAACAACATGGGTATGATGTATCAACGTAGAAACGGTTGGGTAGGGTTGATGGGGCACACAAGATTATCGAAGTATGGCATATCAGGATGGTTGACGGCGCGGGGATCGGTTTGGTCGGGGGTGGTGAGGGATGTTTTGTTACACCATCACTTACCCAGGAGCCTTTAGCAAGACCTTCTCAAGTAAGAAAGGGGGTTACCATCTCGGTTGTCCGAGGTAGTACATCTCAAATTGTCAATCAACGAACATTTAAAATTACTTATTAAACGATACGAAGATACGATTACAAAGCGAGTCCAAATCTCATAATACTAATTATAAAACAATTAAAATAGGTGTGTGATCTAATATGACTCTATGATAAGCGAGTTCTCACGTCCACCATCCATCGACCCCCAAAGCAATCAATGTCAATCACAACATGCTAGAACTTATTGCTCACCACTAAAAATTTCAAATGGATCACAGCAAAGTTGGAAACATTTACCCTTACTCGACCGAGTACACCCCTTATACTCGATCACATGTCATTGTAACACTAACACCAACATACCACCAAGACCGTCTGGCAACAATACCATTCACTAATAATCCAAAACCAATACAATTTACCACGCAATAATAACAACCACCAACATAAAGAATTTCACTCTACCGGCCACCCTTAAAATGAACTTCGCCTCCGAAGTTCACTCACACTCGAAATTGTCAACACTATCACTATATTCGATTAGAAACACTTTCAACTTTTGTATATGACACTATCAAACAAGTAATACAAAAACTATCACCAATATATTGTTAACGACATCAACAGTCAATTTTACAGCTAAGGTCCATCATGCTTCATTCTTAACAATACCTTATTAACATAACTAAACAAGTAAAATATACCACAACATGTAGAGCTGTCATAAAATATAGCACAAAATGTAGAGATAACACAAAATATATAACTCCTTAAGTCCTTCCCTATCAACGCCCCTCCACCGTGCAATGACAACCATTATAAGCCGCGACCACACTGCGACACCTCCACCACCCCCTTTCCACAAATTCTAATTGAAAAAAAATCAAGACCCTAATTGAAGTTAGCTATTAAATCAACTTAATCTAAACAAAATAATGTGATTTATTAATAAAGCAAAGTAATTTGTTGTTAAATATGAGAATTGAGAACCATAACGGAAAGTTTTGAGAGAAATTTGACTACGTTTCGAGGAAGGAGAAAATATAAAATTTGGTTTCTTTTATCAATGGGGAATTAAGGGTAGTATCGTCTGATTGACCCGATTCGAAATACCTGGCTCGAGACTCGAAATTGACTCGAACTACAATCCTCAAATGTGACCCAAACCCAAACATGACTCGAGCTTTATTGACCTGGAATTGACCTGACCCGAATGATCCGATCCGAAACCACCAACCGAAAAGATCAGACAAGACATAACTCTAATTGAACAAAAATAGCTTGAAGTAACTAATTTATCGTTTTAGTTCAAGTTATTTACGTTAAAAAACAAAGAATCAATTATCAAAACTAAAGTAAAAATAAGTTATATTACTAAACGTATTCTTTCTCTCTTAATTATTGACCCAAACCCGAAATAACCTGACACACTTGACTCAAAATGACCCGACCTAAGTATCCGAAACACAACTTGACCTGATAATTTGACAGACCCGACCCAAATCGCCCGACTCAAATGACCCGTTTGCCCCGTTTAGACGTGGGTAAATACTAAATATCTTAGGCGGACATAAACCCTAACTCCCTTCCTCTCACAAACCCCCTACCTTCGTCACACTTCCTCCAATATCCTCTTCCAACTTCCCAATTTTCCGCCTCTCTCTGGTAATTCTTCCAATTTCTTCTGCAATCTTTCATACTTCGTTTCAACATTCATTACTCTGTATCATAATCTTCATACATTCATACATCGTGCTGTATATGTTATAGTAACTTATTTTTGCGGTGAAAAATTGCAGTAAAAATGGCGGAAATCCAAGACCCAAAGCTAAATTACATAGAAGAGACAGTGTTGAAGAAGAGGAAGCATAGCGAAGAGTGGGCTATTCGTAGAAGGCAGCAATTACTTGATAGGCAGTTTAAAATTAAGGAGGATAAAAAACTTGCTTTTAAACGTGCTGAAGATTTTATCAAAGATCACCGTATTAAAGTAATTAACTTTTCCTCTTTTATTTGATGTAAAAAGTTTCATTTTTTTAGCTTGTTAATGGTTTAGATTGTGATTTGTTTTTGGTTTCGATATCGTTCTCGGCCAATTGTTTACCTTTTTATTCTTTGTGAGGCGGTATTTTAACTAAACCTAATCAAATACGAGTAGTAGAGACGGAGGGATTAATGGGTTTGATTTTTGGTGCTTGAGGGATGTGAAAGTTTTTATTTTTAGCTTAATGGATTAGTTTATGCTTTATGTGTTTCATTTGATTGTATACGTTATTCAAAGTACGTTAGAGATTGAGGATTTGAGGGGTAGTTTTTGTTTAGTGATATTCGGGTGGTTTTTGGAAGCGGGTGATTTGAAGAGTAGAGATGAAGAACTGTGTTTGATTTTTTGGGAAGCGCGTAATTTGAAGAGATAGAGATTAAGTGCTGGGTTTGATTTTTGGTCATAATGACTTAAAAATTTATCGTAATTAGTGAAGGGTTTGATTTCCAGTTAGTAAAGGATTTAGATTTGCCATTTTTTGGATTTAGGATGTGAACATTTTTAGCTTACTGATTTAGTTTGCACTTTGTGTTTGATTTGACTGTATACATTTATCCAAGTATGCGTGAGAGCCTGAGTGTGATTTTGGAGATCGTATTCAATCAATAGAACATATGAAGTATTTGTCTCTTGATTTTTGGAAAAGGGTAGTTTGAAGAGTCGTGGTTCAAGTATTGGGCTTGATTTTCGGTGCTTGTGAATTAAAAGTTGATTCATGATTAGTGAAGGGTTTGAGTTGATTTTCAGTTATTTTAATGATTAGTTTTGCGTTTTGTGTTTTTTGGATTTGGTTTTTGATTTAGAGTGAGTGATTATTTGGTGACAAGTAGAATAAAGAGAGGGACTTTGATCATGGGTTTGGTTTACATTCCTCGGAAGTCGATGAAGAGTTGTGATAATTGGATTAGGATAAACTTTGCTTGCTGATTAGAGTAAATGTATGGACTTAAGTATAAGTACTTCTATACTTTGAGTAGTATCTTCAGATTTTAGTTATATATGGGGATTAGTTTTGTGTTGCCTATTGAATTGCAGTGATTATTTGGGGACAAGTAATATAAAGAGGGGACATTTGTATTAAGTTTGGGTTATATTCCTTGAAATCCGACGAAGAGCGGTGATAATTGAATTAGGATTAACTTAGTTTTGGGGCAAGTTTTCTGAATCAAGTACTTAGTTGTTTTCGGCTAGGTTTGTGTTTACTGAAAGTCCAGGGAATATAAAAGGGAACTGGGAGCTTACCTTTTGGAGGATAACAGTGCAATGGTATACTGTATGATATCTCTAGTGTTTTATTTACTTAGCTTATTGTATAAGGACTTAGATGGAAATAGCAAACAAATTTGTCTTAGAGTTCGTGTGAGGTTGGGCTTATGTTACTTAGTAGTCGTCATGAAAATCAAATAAAAGAATTAGCGTGCTCTTTGGGTATCCAGCTGAAAAATTATTTGTAGCTGTAGTTCCAGTTTTTGGTGGGTCTAATTAGAATTAATGGGTTTCATTGATGGAGTCAATACTCTTGTGATTTTTTTTGTCGGTCTCATTGCTGGCATTTAGTAATTTTGTATGTTGAGTTAGTTATTTAAAGATTAGTTTTATTTGTTTGAATCTGGTTATTGATTTAGCGTGAGTGATTATTTGGTGACACGATAAATAAAGACATGGACTACGATTACGGGTTTGGGTTGCATACGTTGGAAGTCGATGAAAAGTTCTGATAATTGGATTAGAATAAACTTTGCTCACTGATTAGAGTAACTTTATGGGCCTGAGCATTTTTAAGATTTGAGTGGTAAAGCCGTAAAGGTTTCGATTTTTAGTTATTTTGGACTTAGGAATTAGTTTTGCGTTGCTTAAGTTTGCTTATTCATTTAGAGTGATTATTTGGGGACACGTACTATAAAGAGGGGAAATTCGTACTAGGTTTGGTTTATATTCCTTTAAAGTCGACAAAAAATGGTGATAATTGGATTAGGATTAACTTGGCTTTGGAGTATTTCTTCTGAATGGAGTACTTAGTTGTTTTCAGCTAGGTTTTTGTATATCGAAAGTTGAGGGAATATAAAAGGGAACTTGAAGCTTACTTTTTGAAGGATGCCAATGCAATGGTATACTAAATGATATCTCTAGTGTTGGCTTTTCTTTGCTTATTGGTTAGGGTTTTGGTTGGAAATAGCAAACAAGGTGTCTTAGATTTTATGTGATGCTGGGTTTATGTTACTTGATAGTCGTCATGAAATCAAAGAAAAGAATTAGCATGCTCTTTGCGTATCCAGTTGAAAAATGATTTGTTACTACAGTTTTGGCGGGTCTAATTAGAATTTTCAATGGGTTTCATTGATGTAGTCAGTGCTCTTATGAAAAAATTGTTTGTTGGTATCAATGCTGGGTGGCGTAACTGGCATTTAGTAATTTTGTATGTTGAGTTAGTTAGATGGTTGGTTAAGGCAAGGTTCTTTATTTATCATCAATGGAGCAAGGAAACTTGAAAAATGGTTGTTTTGGAAACTTATGTTTGAGAGCAATATGGGTTTTATCTCATTCTTAGTCGCTATGCATTCATTTTGCATGCGTGGTAGCATGAGCCTTACAAGTAACTTTTTGTATCTTTCTTACTCTCTGTACCTTGAAATTTGAAATAGCAAATGGATATCGTCAAGATGAAGCATAGAATTAAGAGACGTAAGACATCTAGTACGACCTCGACAGCAAAGCTTCTTTTTGTCATTCGAATTCAAGGGTAAGTGTAGCGTTTCTTATATGCTTTGCATTCGAGACCACTGGTTTGCTGTCCTATCTTGTTTGTTGATTTTTCTCTGCTTTTTGTGCTCTTCCCCAGTAAAAAGGCCATCCATCCAAAATTAGAAAGAGTTCTGAAGTCGCTGGGGTTGAAGAGAATTTTTAATGGCGTCTTTTTGAAAGCTACCGAGGGGGCTCTAGCGATGCTGGAGAAGGTGGAGCCTTTTGTAACCTATGGGTAAGAAGAGGATCTTATTCTGTATGAAACTATGAAAAATCACATTTATGTTATACTCTCGCTGATTCATTATGTTCCTCCCATTTGTTTTATACACATTTCTTAAAGAAAAATCAATGTAATACTCTAATAAATGACAAGTTGACACGATTAATAGAAATCCTCACTAACTAAAGGGTAATTAACTAAAAAAACACAGACATCCTGAACCACTGCCATCCAACCACAACCACGCCCATCCCCACTCAACATACCATCCAACGACCTACAAAAATAGGAAAGAAATGAAATGGGAGGGACAAGATGTGTTCCAAAAAGAAATATGGGAGGAACAAATGAATTGAGGGCAGTATTGTCTTTATGCTAGTTTGATGTATCTTGCACGTTTTTATATCGTATAGTCCTGGTATTCAAAATGGGTATATCATATGTGACTGTGTGGTGGTTTCTTTCCTTCTGCTGTGCATTGCGCATGCCAAATGTGTCTACTAAGCTGACAGAAGCTGTTAACCCGATTATCTTATATAGTGTTGCTTTGTTTCATTTTGATCATTGATTGCTTTTTCTTATTTTTTGGAGTGAATTGCAGAAATACTTGCTTGAAAAACTTAAAAACCTCTGTTTGCAAACAATGCCCATCCTTCACTACTATTGACGAGCGTCTTTATGGTGCTTCAGTGTGTTGTTTAGACTGTGTAAACTAAACCTACTATGGTTTCGTATTCCCTCCATTTCATTCAATAAGCCCCATTGTTCCACTAGAAATAAATAAATTAACTTATTGACTCAGTTAGAGGTAATACTCTATTTTGGCCTTTGGTTGGATCGACCATGTCGTTGTTTCTCTCCAACAGTATGTTGCTCAGTCCCCTTCGTCCGTGCTTTTCGGCTACTTATGATTCATCACAGATGTTTGTCCATTCCACTCTGTTTATACTTGTACACATTGAATTTACAAATCATTTTGTTAATTTGTAGGTACCCAAATTTAAAGAATACCAGGGATCTCATCTTCAAAAAGGGCCGTGGAAGATTGGGAAAAGAAACGGTTCCACTGACGGACAATAACATCATTGAGCAGGTAATCAAATCCGCCTTTATTAATTTCTGGCTTTGCCAATGCCTTGTAACTTCACCTGATTCTTCGCCCTATTTTGTTCAGGCACTAGGGAAACATGGTATTTTATGTCTCGAAGATTTGGTCCACGAGATTTCAAACGTTGGTCCACATTTTAAGGAAGTAGCTCGTTTTCTTTGGCCCTTTGTATTAGCCAGGCCAGAAGGCGCAATCGAGGGGAAGAAAAACACATTCAAGAATGGCGGAGACTCTGGAAACCGCGAGGAGCATATAAACGAGCTGATAGATAAGATGAACTAGGCTTGTGTACTTGTGTGACTGTGCCATGTAGGTAAATGCCTAAGATGCAGTATGAGTCTGATTTCTTCGATAAGCATGTAGGCTTATTCGATAATGGGGAACTTTATTTTTGTATGCAGTTACGCATAATTTGATTTTCGTCTGTTTGTTTCGACTCAAACATACTTTCAGCTCCTTAAGAATACAGTTTATCAGTCACCGTCTCGTAACCATCTCTCCTAGGTTCTTTTGACATTTGATATACAATGCTAAACACGGAGTATGCATTACATTGTACGGCGTACTTCATAATAATATATTGTACTCCGTATATTGTATTTGAGAGTAAATACATAGCTAGCTTAAATGCATGCATCAGAATATAACACCCATTGCAATGCTTAGTTGACTGCACGTCTGCATGTAAAACTCGTACTACACAATCACGTCTGCGAATTATTAGAGTTACTAACTTCTTTGTTCACATAAAATCGGTCTCACGATATTATAATCTTGCATGTATCACAGTAAATGACTATAAATAGTTCATCTCACAGTTTTTAAGGGTACAAATCTCACTCACACAACCATCTCTGCCTCCCTTGTTTTCCAAGTTCTATCTCTTTGCCACTCTCTACTCTTCCTTCTTCACAAGCCTAAAAATTTTACGCTATTCGAGCGAGAAATTGCATTTTAGGGTTCTTGTTTTTTAAGCTGCATTTTAGGGTTCTTGTTTTTTCATCCTTAACTTGGTAAGGAAAAAGTCTACATTAGATCTATAAAGAAGGGCTTGTGAGTTGAGTGTGAGAAATTTGTTTTGCTTCCTGAATTGTAGATTTTATTGTTTTCCAAATGCATACACATCATCGTTCTTCTTCATCTTCTATTTTACCATCATTATGTTCTCTTCACACTTTCATTGGATTGGCTGTGATTCTCTGTGTTTACATCACATTACAAAGTTCGATCACATTGAATGATAAAACCCTTCCTTCGGAACAAATTAAAACCGCATTGCCTTCTTCTTTTCTTCCTTCCTCCTCTCGATTAGAACTGGAGGAAATCGCGAGGTTTGATGATAAACCTCCTCCTCCCTATTCAAACCCTATTAGGGAAGAAAATGTCATTCCAACTCCACAAAACAACACTAAAAAACCGGAGATCCTAGGAGGCTTAGCGAAAGATTTTGAGATAACTTGGGGAGATGGTAGAGGAAAGTTCCATGAAAATGGTGATCTTCTTACACTTTCATTAGATAACTCCTCAGGTTCCGGATTCCAATCCAAAAATGAGTACTTATTCGCCAAGATTGAGATGCGCATTAAGCTCATCCCTCACAACTCTGCTGGTACTGTCACCACTTTCTATCTGTCATCAAATGGAACAAACCACGACGAGATAGATTTCGAGTTCTTAGGCAATGTAAGTGGCCAACCTTACACTTTACACACCAATATATATAGCCAAGGGAAAGGTAACCGCGAAAAACAATTCTACTTATGGTTTGATCCTACACAAGAGTTCCATAGCTACTCGATTTTATGGACTCCCTCAAGGATTGTGTTCTCTGTAGACGGGACTCCGATAAGGGAGTTTAAGAACATGGAAAAGAATGGTGTCCCTTTTCCTAAGAATCAACCTATGAGAATATTTTCTAGTTTGTGGAATGCTGATGATTGGGCTACACAAGGAGGAAGAGTACACACAGATTGGTCTAAGGCTCCTTTTGTTGCATCCTTTAGGAATTTCTCTTCTAGAGCTTGTGTTTGGTCATCCCGGTCGTCTTCTTGCGAGTCGAGTCCTCGACCGGGCTCGAAAAATGCTTGGATGACTGAAGAATTGGATCTTAAGAGTTTGGAGAAGATGAAGAGGGTGCAAGAGAAGTACATGACTTACGACTATTGTAAGGATAAGTGGAGGTTTAGTGAAGGACTCCCTAAAGAATGCACCCTTGCAAAGTCAAAAAAGGACTAAAACAAGAAGGCATTACTTTGAATCACATTCACATTTTTTTTTTCTCAATTTTTTTTTTGGTATTTTCTTCTTTTATTCCTTTGTGTAATTCATTTTCAACTCAATAGGAAATGTTAAATTGTTTTCAGACTTGCACCACATTTGAAAATTTAATCTCTTTATTGGTAAATGTTTTTATTTTCCTTTTAACTCTACAGAAGTGATCTTAGTAACGAGTCTAGTATATGTATGCAAATACATGTATAATACATCTGTGTGCTTAAAATCAACTAAAAACCTTATCGAATCAAACAATATATTCAAAGCTAGTGTTTCCGGGTCCATATAGTTCTATACTTCTATTACCCCACTTTATCAAACATCGTCGATTCCAAATCAATATTTCGATGACTTAGAGTTAGCACCAACACTCGCTGAATCATACTCCGTATGTATTTTACTAAGTACAAAAAAAGGGATGAAAATTAATTTTCTAACTCATTAAAATTTTCATCTTATGTGATTATGTCTTTTTCCACTTAAAACAATATTTCAAATCTCCGAGTACATAAAAATACCGCTAGTTATGCTAATTGTATCTTATTTCCACAAATTAACATTGAAACAACTTTTAACTAAAAACTTTACTTTAGACTTGATAAGTTATCTCAACTCATTTAAATTCAAATAGTAGAAGAAATTCCATTAATTATGTCATCTTGAATAACATCTTATCATCCCAACACGATAAATCAGTATTTTAAATTATATGTTCATAGAATATCACATTCACTTATGCTCAATGATTACGAGTGTCAATTTTGGGAAGACATAATGCTATTTCACTCTAAAATTATTACTGTCACTCAGATTTGTGAGACGGTAAATAACTACCTGTCAATAAATGACAATAACAAAAACATAGCCTGCAAAAATACACACGCACGGCACACCGAACACAAATCCTCCAATGTTGGAGGAAACAGAAGACTCATGGACAGCACCCGACAAAAGTTACCACGTCATCTTCTGCTTCACACTCACGCTCCTTTTCTCTCTCCTCGCCTCTCTCACGCGCCACCGATTCCTCCGCCGCAACTCCACCATCATATCCGCCGCCTTCTCTCTCCTCGCCGGCGCCGCCAAAGAATTCGCCGATCACTTAGGCTATTTCCATTCCTCCGGCGCATCCGTCAGAGACGCCGTCGCCGATTTCGCCGGCGTTCTCATCGCTTGTTTGTTACTTTCTCTCTCTAGGTTCCTTCGCCGGAAACCTAAGTCCGATCATGATTTTTCTGCCGTCGCGCTTGTTTGATCGCCGATTTCGAGAGGTTGATTTTGTTTTATAAATTTCAATTTTAATTATTATGAAATTGATCGTTTATGGTTTCAAAGGATGATTTATGTCGAACAACAATAATGTTGTTGATATTAGACGCATTTCAATTTCGTGATTGGAGTTGTGAATTTTTTTGTTGAATAATTTGATTATTTATATTCCCTATGCTCATTTCATTTTCATAAGCTCGAAATATGTGAGATGATTTTTTTCATTACTAACCTCCTTGAGGAGGACCAAAACGGAATATTATAATGGCTTAGGCGTAAGGAGTACAGTGTTTCTGGAGGACACACGTATTTTTCATGTAATGAAGGGAGGGAGTAGTTAATTTGATTGTTTATCTATACTAGGGGATAAAAAAACGAATTTTGTGATCGAAGTCGTGAACTTTTTGAAGTGTTTGATCTGCCAATTGTTGAAATATGTATTGCTAATTTGCTATTGCAGTGTAAATCTAATGGGTTTGGTGTTTATTTTTAAATTTTAATATAGAGTACAAAGGTTGGTTTATTTTTTTGTTGGTTGGTCATGTATGAATGCAATTTTTTTTTTTTATCATATGAAACTGTAGACAGCCTCACAGTTTATTAGGGAGAATATTGTATTGTATTAACGGGTACGAGTAATATATTTGTCGATCTAGAATCTTTGGATTTGTATTATATAAACCGATTGGATACATAGTGAAGGATAGGACTTGATCTTGCTTGACTCAACAAATTTTTCTTTAATAAGTGTAGAAAATAATACGGAGTGATTATATAAATAAAGCAACCATTGATGAGAGAACTATTTATATAGGGCTAGCTTCTATGGTTGAACAAGTCTGTTTTTTGATTTTGTTGCAATGGAGAAGTAGAGAAAATATGACTAATCTATAAATGTTCTTTCTATGTTTTATCATTGATGAACATGAGTTTTGTAGAGAATTGGTCTCTAAATTGACGATGTGAGATGGTGTAGCAATGATAAGAGTTGGGAATGAGCTCTATTGTTGTGGAGACCATACATGGGATGGACGGGGATTCCCCGAATCTTGGGAAGAGTAGGAATCATACTTGATTATGTTGATAGTGGTGACTGTGTATCAATGGTGGTGTTGGTTTTGGTCATGTGATGAGATTATAAGGATGAATGGTGTATAATGGTGTTGGGGAGTAGGTTCACGGTTTTGGTTTTGTTTTCTTGGTGAATTGTTTGACGAGATGAGGAAGGGTTTCCAATGGGCTCCTGGTTTTATTACTTCGTTTTTATATTTGTTTTGATCTATTTTGACTTTATTGAATGTGTCATATATGAGTCATACTTGATTGTAATAGTATAACCATGCTGGTGTTTTTTGTGCAAGTTTTGCTTGTTGATACGAATTACATTAATGTGCAGATAAGGATTTGTGGTACGAAATTGGGTTTTTACTGCAAAGAATTGTAGGCTCCGGGGGATTCAGTTCAATTCGTCACTCTAATTTGGCTGGCTGAAGAAGTGACTAGTTACCCACCAATTCCTAGGCGCCTTTATCTGAGGCCTTCCCATCATGCAGGTTAGCCCATAATTTCACTGATCTCACTCCAACGTTGTTGCAATTTGCGAATATCAGACATGACAGAGTGTTGGAGCGTTACACACGACACTCATCACACACCAATGTAACATAGATGTTTGTTTTTGGTTTCAATGTATATATGTTCCATTGGTGGCATTAAAAATTAAAACTACTGCTACAATTTGTTTTCGAAGTGTTTGCATCTTGGTTATCAATTTCCAGTGAAACCAAAGACTCGTTCTTTTATGCTGCGTAATATTATGGCATAAACTAATATGTGTGCGTTGCTTATAATGTGCTGTATTGGTTGATGCAGTTGTCTTTAATTATCGTTATGAGTAATTTAAAAATAATTGTTTAGTGTTTCAACATTCAACCCCCTATCTAGGCGAGAGACTTTGGGCATGGGGGTAATGTTGTTTGTTGTGTTTTCTTTCTTTGACTTCCTTTTCCTATATTTAGCTTTTCCAATAGCCTTTATGGACAGTCATGACCACAAAACCTTTTACTGGCTCCTGGTTCAGCGTCTCTGCGCATGGTAGAGTTGCCATGATAGGCCAGTGTCTAGAGAATAAGATTGCATGATAAGGCCCTTTTATTTTTGTAACTAAGGCAAGACAGTCTTGGTAATTTGAGATGGATCTTAACAATTCACTTTGAGAAATATATAGAGCTGGCAAGTCTGACCCTACCCGAGTGACTCGACCCGAAACCCGAGCAAAACCGACCGACCCGACCCGAGAATAAACGCAACCGGAAACCGACCCGACCCGGCCGATGACGACCCGTAACCCGTTGACGACTAGGGCTGAGCAAAAATATACGATACGGTTTTAATATACGGATACGATACGGTATACGGTTTTAATTACACGGATTTCCGGGTACACGATACGAATTTCCGGGTATACGATACGGTTTTTTAAAAAACCGTATCGGGTCCGGGTCGGGGAAAATCAAAACCGGGTATACGGTTTTTGACACGGTTTAATTAAAAATAACAAAAAATAAGTTGTATGTAAAACTTTGGGTTTGATATGTACTATTTGTGTGAATCTTTGTGGGTTAATCGTTGAATGTGAAAGTTGCAATGTATGTAACTACTTTGTGAGTGTCAAAGTTTTATGTGAAGCGATGAAAGTTTGCATTTTGGCATCTTATAACTAACTTTGCAAGTAGTTCTATTTCGTAATAATAGGCCTATTAGATTATATGGGCATTCTAGTAATGGGCCGTAACTAATTTTGTGAAATCAAATTTTGAGTTTTGACCATTATTAATTAAACCGGATCCGGGTATACGGTTTTCGGGTACCCGGTTTAACCGGGTATACGGAAACCGGGTACCCGGTTAAACCGGGTCGTATCCGGGTATTAATTTTTGGCCTTAGAAAAACCGGGTACCCGATACGGTTTTTAAAACCGTATCGGGTCCCCGGTTTTGCTCACCCCTATTGACGACCCGAAAAGCAGTGACCCGAACCCGACATTTACCCGACCCGATATTGACCCTATTAAATTGACGCCCATGACAGTTATTAACCTTAATAATGATCAAATGAAAGTGATTTGTTGTTTAAATTGATATGTTTGACTTAATAATGAATTAATTAAATCAAATAATAATTAAAAATAGATTTAAAATGGAAAAATATGAAGTTATTGCGATAAATAACCGGACCCGATTACGACCCACCCAACCCGACCCCGATTTATATTGACCCGAAAATAACCGACCCCTAACACCCGACCTGACCCCAAAAGGGCAGTTGACCCGATACGACCCGAACCCGGTATGACCCGACCGACTTGACCCGACCCAAACCCGACCCGACTGACCCGATTGCCTCCCCTGAAATATATAGAACTCACATTTCACAACTTTTGTACAAAGGGTTTTCTCTTGTTCCACAAACAACTGCTTTTTCTTCATCAAGAAAATGATTGCTCTTCATTGACATATTTACCATCTACTCCCTCAATCGGCTAGATGTATACAAAGTTGTGATTTTGATTCACAGGAAAACAGGTAATGCTATGAATAATCTCACCTCCTGAAACTCACTACTGCTGAAGGCTGCTTGAGGGCATCTTCATCGTCCTCTGGCAACTTAACTGCAGTATAAACTCCTGCTCCACAGAGTGCCCCCAGGAATGGGGCAGTAAAGTATATCCATATGCCTTTGAAATTATTTACAGCAATGGCTGGTCCCAATGTCCTTACCGGGTTCATTGAAGCTCCTGTTAACGGCCTACAAAACATGTAATCAATCTTTAGTTAAAGTGGGTTCAGTTACATGCTGAGTTTTTTTTTTCTTTTTCCTTCCTAAAATCACATGCATATCATAGGTTTGGTTTTCGTCCTTGCTTAGGTTAGTCATAAGATAGGTAACCTTCTAAAAACTTTTTCAAGGTGTGAACTAGTGTGAGGTCTAAAACTGTTAAAGTGTGCATATTATGATTGTTTTGAAGATTTTATTTAAAATAATATTATATATATCTTCTTTCCAAATGATTGATTTTTAAAATGATCTTGAATTTTTTAAATTAGGATATTACTTTGCCTCCTAGAGTTCATCTTACAGAAACAATGTTTTAGTTAAGCCAAATGTCGATTGCTACGCTATCTTACTCAAACTCGGTTATGACTATTTCGCACATGTGCTTACTTACTCAAGTGGCATTTGCTCAAACTCGGTTATGACTATATGTTTAAAAAATTAGGGGGGCGTTTGGTTAGTGAATAGTGATGGGTTAAGACCCATAAGGGTATTGATTTAGGGGTGGCCAGTGGGCCGGGCTGGTAGGGTAAGGAGGCTGGGGTGGGGTGGGGTGGAGGAGCGCAGGATTAGGGGGAGTAGTGTCAGGCCGTGCTGGGCTAGGGCTGGTAAAACTGAGCCCGAGCACGGCCCAGTTAGGGCGTTGGATGGCCAGGCCCGTGTATATTTTTTTACAAGTCAACAAGGTTGTGCGGATCGGGCCGGGGTGGTGGTTGTAGTAGGTGGGGCTAGGTTTCGATGTGGTTAGAGTTGTGGGGGGGGGAGGATGCCGGCAAATGGGGCAAAGGGGAGGCACCAACCATGCCGGTAGTGGTGGTAGTGGGTGAAGGTGGTGGTTGGGTTAATTGGGTAAGGGAATGTGATGTCTTGATGTAGGGCAGTTTGAGGGTAAGGGAAGAGTGAAGGGAATTAATGAAGTAGTCAAACAAAAAACCTTTAGTGCGGCTTGTATTGTAGTGTGCAATATCACACCCCATATTCGAGTTTCAAGTGTTTGACATGAGTTTGCGAGGTAAAATAAAAGTCCGAGTAACATAGCTGCTATGCATACGAAGGCCTAATATTTGGAGAGTTAACCAAAAATGGATGAACAAGGTAAAGGTTGTGGCATACCCAGCTATGAGAATATTGAGCATGACAGTTGCCCCTACTGCAATTCCTGCCAGTTCTCCCACCTGCAGAATGTCATAATCATTCAATTTTCAGAATTTCCATGCTAATTAAATTATTTGATGCCCTTTAGTTCCAATTTTTTCAGTGCAAGAAGCAAAGAACCGATCATTTACCCATTCTTGTGTCTAGATATAAAACCGCAATATGCATATATTTTGCAGTTTTTTTTTATTGGATTGTATTTCATCTACTACCTTTCTGGATATGAGTATGCATCGGTATTGCCAAGTAAGTAAAAGTTGTAGTTTGTGTGATTGTTTCAGCTCTCAGTTACGGACTTCTTGGAACCGTTGGCATTTTTGTTTTGTTATGTTCCTCCTTACCTTTTACGTTTTTCAGTTGATTCTTGCTATTATTTTTGTCTTTATACTAATCCATGATACTCCGTATTAAATAGGTTGATATTTTAAGTATGTGGGTGATGTGACACACAACCCTAGGTATGCAGACAAGCCAAGTTAATGCCCATATAATAGTGTTCACTATTGGCCTTATCTTTCTGATTTCTATTATAATATAGGTTGATGTATATAGTTGCGGAACTAAGCTTTATTATATGCTACTCGATATTGTATTGGAACTTGGACTGTGGTCTGTGGGAGTAATGTCAATACTTAAATGCTGGAAGTAAAAAGAAAATACCTTTGTCTTTCTAATCATTTTTTTAACTGGATTCTTTTATTTTAATATTAGAGAGGGATCTCGATGGTCTTAATTAATTAAAAATCTGAGGAAGAATAGATGATGCTTACAGCTCTGGTGTCGGTGGCTACAGCAGTAACAACAAACATGAGGTTGAAGGAGATAATGAACTCCAGTGCGAATGCTGGACCATAGTTTACTGAGGGAACAGTGACTCCTCCTCCCATAATGGGATGAAAAATCGCTTTCAGCATGAATGCTGCACACAGTGATGCTAGCATCTGTGCTGCTATGTACAGGGGCACCTATACCAGTCAATAAAATAGTGTTAAGGATATGCGGACTCGAAATGATTCATGTAGTTGAAAAGCGTAGTGCTAATAGTTTTAATTACTTACTTGGGTCCATGGAAAATGTTTCAGTGCTGCAAAGGCAATGGTGATAGAAGGATTGAGGTGGGCCCCAGATATGTGCCCGGTCGCAAGGATGACGATCATAACCGCAAGGCCAGATGAGCCAGCTAGTCCTATCAGGGTCTCTGTTCCCTGTGTCTTCTGATTTACAATTGCAGTGGCTGTCCCAGCGAAGATGAGTATAAGGGTGCCTAGGAACTCTGCAATCACCTGATTAATTTAACACATATCAGCCGTATTCATGCAGAACAGTGTCGAAACAACGGTCAGTCTTAAGATTTTTTATTAGTCTAATAGTAATTCTATCATATCCGTCTCTTCTACATTTAGATGTGTTTTTGTTCACAAGCAATCTAAAGGGCAATATTGAAGTAGAAGAACTATCCCAAACCTACGACGACCTTACTAGTTGGGCTAGCTAGTATCGACAATTTTCCCACATCTTTCTTGTGTCTTAAGTATGAAAAAATGTTGTCTGCAAGTCTAGTAACAACTCTCATTGTCTTTAAAACAGTTCACTTGGAACCATGATATGAAATCTAAGCCACATTGATGGCAAAACTACCGAGATCAAGTTGCAATAACCATTTCATAGATCCAGTATCGGACCTAGATTTAATACTATGTTAAAGTCAGATCTTTTAATCTGTGCTTGAGCTTAAACAATGAGAAGCAAAGAAAATGGAGTACCTTCTTTGCTAGAGGTATCGGGGGAGGGGGCATGGTAATTGTGCAAGTTACAGCAGGCAAGCTCCCTTCCTCATTAGGCCAAGTGTCTACTGTGAAGCAATTGCATCCCTTCCCAAGAAGAGACTTTTTACGAGTCGCACTAGGTCGGTCCTCCCTAAATCCCCCAAATAGAGGAGCACCAGGAGTGCTCGGGGTTACTGGGGTCGAGGGCATTGAACCCGGATCTTCGACATCCATATAGTGCATTACTTCAGAGTTCAAAGTTTAGAGTGGAGTGCTGTTTGTGTATTTTGGTAGTGCTAATATTTGTCTAGGTGCTGAGTACAACCCAAGCAAATGATTTTTTTTATACTGTGTAAGGTAAGTTGACTTAGGGAGTTAGGGGGGCATCCCTAGGCTTTGACAGAAGAGAAAAGATGTTAGTGGATGTTAGGAAAGGTGCCAAAAGAAAGGGTATTGGCTTTTAGAGCAATGGACAAGGTTATGGGCCATTAAGGCCTGTTTCTTCTCTTTTTTTTTTATAATAAAAAAACTAGGTTGATCAACTAGAATGGAACCGACTTTTCTCATTCTTCCCATGGTTATATGGTTGTCAAGTTCCCACATGCCGTAAACTAGGGTCTACGACAAGAGTATCCGAAACTAGTCAATGATGGATATCAAAAGACTTGTTTGTTAGTCAATAGGTTGATCTACTAGAGTGGAATCGACTTTTCTCATTCATCTGATGGTTATATGGTTGTCTAGTTGTCAAGCGTCCACATGCCTTAAACTAGGACATGAGTATCCGAAACTAGTCAATGATGAAGAGTTAAAGACTTTGTTAGTCTTTTATTATATTCATAGAAGAAGCTTTGAAGTCTTAGAGACCTTAATCATGACCTTCATTGTCCCTTAAACATTTCAACGTGCATTATTGCTCCTACAATTATGTTGAAGACCACTTTTTCTCCCCCAATTAGTTGTCATAACAACAGTAGTCAAGTGTCAGTGTTTCTGTTTCGAATATGTAAGAATGTTGCCCACTTTTAGAGTCAAAAGTACTAAAGGGAATATGGAAAACTAAGGATGGTTGAAATTAAGTTCTTTCTACTTATACATGAGTGGTCTATGTTTCCCGAACTTCTTTTATCAACAAAACGCGTTTACGTTCATGGTTATAAGTTATAACTCTTACTTACGAAGAAGCAGTGGCATATACCTAGGTTTATCCCGGGGAGAGAGGTCCCGTCCTGGGATGAACTATAAACGGCGAAACAAACGTGAGATGGTGTCAAACATGAGATCATCCCATCATCCCTGTGATGAAAGGCGAAATACTTTCGAATAAGAGATGATCTCATACACAACTTATATGAGACGGTCTCATACGTGAAATAAACTTCATAACTCATTGTACGTCGGATAAGGAGTCATTGTTGTGAATATTATACTTGATTCTGATTGAATTATTTGGGTTGAACATAAAGAGTTTAAAGTAGATTAGCGTCGAAGACAGATGGCATGGAATTGTAGGTGAGCTGGTTTAGTGGAACTTAGAGGAACATCAACCTCAAACTCTTTTACTTTTAGTCTAAGTTCATTCTCAATGATATGCATTGCTGATGTTGTTAGAGAATAAAGGCAATAGTATTAGATAACTATTCATTTTTCATGCGAGAAAGTGTATGACAATTAACAATGATGTAAACATTCTATGGTTCTCTTGTTATTTAATTTTCATACTAATGTTGCTTGCTTAAAAGGCTAAAAGCATTCCTAATCCTATCACAATGGCTGGCTATGTTGCAGGCCCGACGCAGTAACTTTTTTAGAACTCCAGTTGAAACAGTTTCGGTTCTCTCAGGCTCGACCAGACCGCATGAAAACTAGATAACAGGACGCTATGTTGCGATCTCCGAGTGCATCAAGTTTTTTGGGACTTCGGGAGAAATAGTTTCTTCATCTGCCATCCTTGCTGCTTCAAGATGCATATTGTGTAAAAGCTATTCATTTCAGGTTTAATACAATGGGACAAGATCACAGTTTATGTGATTCAATCGAAAGGAATGGAGATATTAAGATGTAAATATGATTGTTGTAAGATTTGCACCT
>JAIUZE010005090.1:0-22119 GCA_022085475.1 Heliosperma pusillum
GCATCGGGTGTATGGTCCTTGGTAAGGTACTAATGATTGGATTAAATTTGGGAATCGGTAACGATACAAGTAAAATGTATTCTGTCACTTATTATGTCAGAGATTATTTTAATATTTGAGATTTTTTAAGTGTTTTTCAAATGATAGAGTAGATTTTAAAATAACATCCATAAATTTACATATCTGATACATTGTTTTTCTCATTGAAGACGGACAAATATTTGTCACAAGCTGAAAACGGATAGTCCCTCTTTCACAATATGCAAATTGAAGGGCAAGTGAGATGATCCATTTGCCATCCACTTGTCTTCCCACTTGCATATTCTGGGAATGGCACTATCCATCTTTAAATTGTGTTAAGTATCTTTGGTTGACATTACGACACGTTAAGGGTTTTCCTAGAGGTGTTTAATCACCTACGCCGTCCATTGTAAAACATGTCAAGTATAAAAAAAGCAGCAAACATAAGATTTTGTTATTTGTGATTTGGCGGTAAGCCGGTAAGTTGGCTGTCAATCATTTCAAAGGTTTGGTGTTCGAGCTCCTTTGTAGTACTAATTCATTTGTCCTTCTTTATTTTTTTTTCCTTTTTTTTAATTCGTTTCATGAATAGCTCTAATCCCAGCTAAATATGAAAATAGTACTATAATGTTCTCACATATATATTTCTACAATATTTTGTATAAGTTTTAAATGTTTTATACAAGTATTTATGTTAATATTGTGACTATGGGAAATGAATATACCCCTTTAATAGTCTATTCTTAGTACTAAAATTATTATTATTACTAGCTAGGAGTAACATTTAGCATTTTAGCGCAAATTTTGTTGTTGCTATCTTGGATTGCCAACCTCACCTTCTATGAACAAATCCTAGATGCGTTACTGAGTTATATGAATATTACTCCATATTTTAGTTTTACATAGTGAATGAAACATCTTAAGCAAAGTTTGATTAAAATGGACAATTTTATTTTGTTGCCATTCTTTTACAATGTTAATGTAAACTTATTTTAATAATTACACCATTAAATTTATGTTTGAAGTCGAATCATGTTTCAAATCTATATTTATGTTAAATAACATTCGCTATTTATTGTATGCGGATGTATTACATATTCATGACATAGACAATAAACATGTCTTTGATAAGTATGTACTCATAACTATTTTAGACACATATTTCTTAATTAATGATTGTGTTTCCGTATTTAACATTGCGAGAAAGTATAGTCACCTATGAAAGATTTCTTCATAATAAATCAAAATATATTAGTTTCGTCCTTCAAAATTTCATACTTTTAGTATATATTTACAATCAAAGTTTACAAAGTTTGTCCTTTCAAATGTAAATGGTATTGTTAGTTAAATATTGTCATCACTATGTAGTCAAATAATGTATAATCTATCTTGTAAATGGTAGTTTAGTTAATGTAGCTTAGGTAATTGTATCCTCGTAAATACGATGTACCGAAACTCTATATATATTGAATAGAAATCAAACTCCCAAATCAGGGATTATTGAATACAATTACCATTAAATTGAATTTGAGGGAGTAATCAAGAACTATCTATTGGATAAAAAGAGTAGTGTAATAATGTTCTATGCTAGTCTTATTTCCTTTTGTTTTTGTTTGATCAAATAAAGCAGTATAGGTAAAGTACTACTCCGTATATATATATTTACTAAAATTATACTCGTGCAAAGGTTAATGTATTATGATTACTCGTTTCACCCCATTGATATTGTACCTTTATTTCTTACAAATTAGGGTACTATATGTAGATAGAATCGTTTTCTTAAGCTAATTTTCAATCAAATAAGAATTATCGGTATGAATTTTAACGAAATTACATGTTTATAATTATAATGAAAGAGCTAGATTTAGAATTGACCTTGTGAAACGTTTCACAAACTTTCATAGGGTTGACCAAAAATCATTCTACTTAATTCTGTATAATTATGGAGACTTGCATGGAATGTGCGAAAGGTATTAGTACTCGGTATCAAGGCACAACGTAACGAGGATTTCCTAATATTTTATAAGTTTTTTTTCATTATAATAAATAAATATTATTAAACTCATACTAGTACAATTTAGATTTTCGTGAATCTAGATTAAACAAGGATTTGACCTTAATCAATCAAGTAATGAGTAATCAAGAGCTTAACAATTTAATAATGAGTAATCAACGGTTTAATGAACCCGCATTGAAGATAAGAAAAAAAAAATGAGAAGAGAGTCACTTAAGTTAACTGATTGTATATCGTAATATATTATTAAAAAAAAGTTAAATTGTACTACTCCGTATTAGATTTGTAACAATATTTTTTCACTTGGGTGATCCAATGTCGATTGTTAGTAATCTAAGATATACTATTAAGACACTTTGGCAAAACAAATTTCCGCTACCTTATTTTCTTGGTAAGTGTTTATTTGACAAATATTTTATTTATCAAATAAGCTACCTCTTTTATTTCATTTTACTTTTTTCCCATTCAATTTATAATATTATATATTTATTATTACGTTTATTTATGTTATTTTCCTAAGACTAAGATTATACGGGTCTTAGCTAAGATTCTAAGCTTGAGTCTTTGGTAAGATTTTGGTAAAAATAGGGATAAAGTTGGTATCACTGTAGCAAAGTCTTAAGTTGGGTCTTGGAAATCCAAGACCCAACTTGAGATCCGTGAATAGTATTTTGTAAGTCTAAAATGTGGATTAAACGGGTCCTACATATTATTATTGAGACGTTTGATGAGTCTGAGGGATAATGTTTAAGAAATACAATAGTGTGAGATGAGTCTTAAAGATAGAATAATAATATTTTACTGTTGCTAAGACTTGTATTGGGTCTGTGGATAAACATAGTCTAAAACTCAGCTTCCTTTTCAGTTTGCCATACACTTTTTACATAATCATCTATCTTATCAGCTCATAATTATCAGTTACCTTTCAGTTTTCAGTTAGCTCTTACCTTTTCAGGTTTCAGATAGCTTTTCAATTACCTTTTACGGTTTGAGCCAACTTTTCAGTTAATTTTGCTAAATAGACCCTAATATAGTGTTACAAAAATATCAAAATATATAATGATAAACGACATTTGATATACTTTTGCAAAAATTGTAAGTACTAAATTTAGTATCATTAAAATGACCGCATTACTAATTTTTCTAATGACATTAGTCACTAAACTTTCAATGATAAAACTAGCTACAAGTTCAAAATATTATCATTAAATATACTTATAATATGCTATAAGTATATTTTGTTTCAATTCGAAATTTTAATATTTTTTTTATCAAATATAAGAAACTTTATATACGAAACGTATCTGATAAAACGGTATATTAATATTAAGTAGAATATGAATTGAGTGTTAAGGTTGATGATCCCAATGACCTAAATTTAAGTAGTAAAACGTATGATTAATCCCATATAGACGGCATTTCATACTAACTTGCCCCCTAATTCACTAAACGATGCATATCTTCATGTGTTCTTGTGTGAACCTCCTTAATGCCACTATCTATTCCCAGATCTCACTTACTTTTTTTAATCATCATTATATATTACTTTTATGTTGTGGGGAAATTTTAATGAACCTAGAAATTTTAATAATAATAATAATAATAATAATAATAATAATAATTTTTCTATAGCTAAGGGGCCGCGTATATCTTCACTAGACTTAGTTTTTCTATAGCTAAGGGGGTGGGGGTCCAGATTGTCTCTCGGCTTTCCACCAACTTCTTGTAAACTTGCGTTTTATTTTAATGAAAGCTGCGCGCATAATAATAATAAAAAAATAAATAATAAAATAATAATAATAATAATAATAATAATAATAATAATAATAATAATAATAATAATAATAATAATAATAATAATAATAATAATAATAATAATAATAAATAATAATAATAATAATAATAATAATAATAATAATAATAATAATAATACGACGATTTGGTGTATAATCCGTAATTGTTAGGCAAAGCCAAAATTATTTGAGTTTTTTTCGAATAATCAAGGAGAAACGTCTTCACGTGTGTGTGTTTTTTGTTCTTGGGAATTAAGAGTGAACCAAATTTATATTGACTCCTAATAACCATATCGCGAGTTAAAAAGTTTTTTTTTTTGTACGGATGCCATCATGGATTGCAGGACTATGGAACTTCATCGAGTATTTCTTCTCGTGACTTGAAATACTAAGCTCACTATATAACATCCAAAATGAGTATAACTTCGAGCTATATATATAGTCCCTTGTACACTTGTACAGTTGTACTAGCACGGTTTCACATGTTTTTCATTCTTGAAATTAATAACTCTTTCCGAAAAAGCTTTTAGAAAACCAACATGTAATTTAATAAATTATCGTTCCAAAACTCAATCAACTTTGTTTTTTCATAAATCTCGCAAATCTGATTAAATACGAATCCAATAATGAATGTAGGCGCACCTTCACTGGCCCGATTATTACAAATTATTGTAGTTTATTTCTAACCCTAACCACAAATGACACGTAGAAATAATTTCCTAACTCGATTTATTATCATTCACAAAATACTTCCCACTCTCTTGGAATTAAGGCAACAAGTAATCAAGTGCACCAACAACTTAAAACCAATTCTAAACGTATTTACAACCAACTCTAGTAGTTAGTCTAGTGGACGACCTTTGATAGAGAGTCCAACTTAGAAGACCCTCACATTATTTTCCCTACGATTAAGGACTTATTTAGGATCCTCATTTGACTTAATAACCCCCACACTCTAAGGAAAAGACTCAATTCTCATGCACCAATCAATTTAATTAACCATAAACCATACAGTTGTTCTCATTGAAGACGACGTCGTATACCTGTCTTTATAAAGATATGTATGCTCTCCTCTCACAAGGAGGTAAGTGGGAAACTAAATGGACCCCCACATACTTTTGCACTTACTTCCTTATAAAAGTGAATCTAACTCGTATTCATTGAATACGGATATGTGTCGTCTTAAATAAGAATTTACGTAAACCATATTATACAAACCTTTGACTTTCCAAACAACACAATCCCACCACTTATAAAATGCCACGTACCCTTCAAACTAATTATATTATTATAATTATAATATTATACTTGATAAATACGCAATGATGAAGTGAGATCAAGAATTGATGAAAATCATGATTAATCACATGATGAACAAAAGCGTAACCCACCCGTGGGCCGTGTTTATGTTCCTTAATCCTGACGGCTCGGCCCATAGCCGACCACCCACGTTAACGTCCAGCTACACATTTCTCTCTAAGTCCACACACTTCCAACTCCTTACTCTCTCATTTAATACTATTCGTACTCGGTTACGGACCCTGAATCGATAGAGTGTGGACTCAATTTTAGTGTAATTATTAATTTATTATTACTATATTTCTAACTGGTATGGGCAATGGCGGATTAAGGAGGGCTAGCAGGGGGTGCTCGGCGCTCGCTCCCGCTGAGCAAGGATTTAAAATCCGAAAGTTTTAGCTAAAATCTCCGATGGTTTTTCAGGTTTAAGTTATGTCATTACTTGTTCGATTCCGCTGAAATTTTCGCCCCTAAATGTAAATTCGTCCTCTGTCACTGGGTATGAAGTCTAATTAAAAAATGACGTAAAATATTCAAGTAAAAAAAGTTCAACAATAAAAAAACGTATATTGTTCGGAAATCTGTGGGATCTTGAGACCCCACTAAGGATAGAGTAGGAACGACACTACTCGTACTACACTATTACTCCCACCTCTATATATACAGACTTCATTTCCTCACCTCAGTTCCCCTCACATTCTTCTCATCTATCTATATTCAATACCCATCCATTTTCGACTAATCGAAACAGAATCTGTTACCTTACTTACATTAAGGCTCATACAGTCAGTGACGGATTCAGAAAATTATTTATTCAACCAGATGGAATCATCGATAATGGACCGACAATTCCATTGTCCACCACCACCACCGTCAATGACGATGGATCGCAGATGGAGGGCTAACATCGACCCGGCCCCCAACTGTCCCCGGTGCGCTTCAGCAAATACAAAATTCTGTTACTACAACAATTACAGCTTGTCTCAACCGAGGTTCTTCTGCAAGGGTTGCAAGCGATACTGGACTCGAGGTGGGTCCCTTAGAAATGTTCCTGTCGGTGGTGGCTGTCGTAAAAGCCGTCGATCGAGGTCTGGAAGAGGTTTGTCATCCGGTGGTTCGAGCACTGTCACCGGTTTGAACACTTCTCCTAACTCATCCTCTGATTGTTCTCAGGAATCAGGTCCTGATATTGACATGGCAGCAGTTTTTGCCAAATTCTTGAACCATGATCAAGGCATTGTCAATCAGGAGACCAACACCACATCTTCCGACGTGTCCAACGACTCTTTGACGTCCATTTCTTGTGGAATTGAGAATGGGTTCGAGTCTCAGATGTTCCCAGTCGACATTCTCGAGCAAGAGTCTCGGGTAATGGACCCGGTACAGGAAGAAGGGACAATTCAGGGATTTATGAACCCTGACTTGGGCTCTTTTGATGACCTTATAGAGAATGTTTTCTGGTCGGATGACTCGAATGTCTCCAGCTTAACATGGCAGCCAGTAGCTCAGTCACGGGAATTCGAGTCAACATTGCTTCCAGAAGACCAATACAAGGTTTCAGCAGATCTTGTCTTCACTGACAATTGGAGTTACTTCGATAACACGGGATTCGAGATTTCCTCCAGACCTTGAATGCCAATGGTTCAGCTCAATGAGGATGCCAACATCATTCAAATTCTTGCAGCATGTAACTATGATCGACAATTGAGTTGTCAGATGAGGATTTTAATCGTCTAGGCCGTATTTAAATTTTGTTAACAATCATTTGCTAATAGTATTATTAGAACATGAAACTAAACATACTATGTAAAGCAATAAAGTCAACACACATAGGAACTATAGTTTGTGAGTATTGTGCCCATATTTAGCATATTACTACATCCCTCCCCAATTTACCGTTCGCTCTTAAGTGGTTAACTGATGTCGACTTTGATCATTAATTTTTCCAAATATAAATATAAAGATTCAATTTAAAATTTGCCCTTTACAACTACTTCCATATTATTATTTATAAGAACTATATATGAAGTTATATTAATTATTGTATTTGGGATATAATACTGATCATAGTCGAGATTTCGGTTGACCATGAAGTCAGATGGGGATAGAGTACAGTCACAGATTGTGTTCTTCAGAGGTTCTGTAATCAACTGTCATTTACAGATTATGTCCTACAAAGGTTCTGTACTCAACTGTATTATATCCGTCTTAACATTAAAACGGGTCAAGTAGAACTCCCCTGCATAGATACGACAAGTTTTTTGCTAATATCTAGGCCTTCTGGTTTTGTCCTATTTATGTTATTTGACCCGTTTTAAGTTTAAAACAGATACTCCCGTCTTAAACAAGAATTTGTGCAGTTTAATTATAGGTGGTTCTAATCCCAATACTCAGAGCTGCAACTAACTCGAATCCACTCGAGTACTAAACAACTCTTCCCCTATTACAAGGACCAAGGGATACACTAATCTTGGATCAAGGATTATAATTTATAAACAAACCTGTAAATCGCAAATTTGAACAAATTTCGATCTTGTTAGAGAAAAACAAGTATTGCATGCCAGGTTGCCGTGACAACTCGAGATGGAAGCGGTCACCTTCCGAACCCCATAAAAGAACTGATATTGCCTGCAGAAAATATAAACAGAGTCATTTTCAGATGGTTGAGAAGACATGTGATGAGTAACATGCATGAAGGTTTCTGAAATCTTCAAATGAGTATGAGAACGTCATTTAACTAACCACCATTAAGTTATGGTCAGTGAGTCATTGTCATACAGCTGACATCTATAATTGTTTCACCTATCAGGTCACTATATATCATTTCATCACACCCCATGTGATTCATCTTATTGCGTATCATTGCTTCTTGCCAATGTATAGCAAGGAAATTCCATAGTCCACAGTCCACACACTATATCTTTGAGTCTTTGACGTCGTCGTGCTAAGGTTCAGTGTAAGAGGCATTGTCATCGGAATCCTGTTCCGAATCATAAAATCTTATGATTTTGTTGTTTTTGCATATTCAGCGACTTAATTCGCAAATAAAGTAACAAACTTTGTCTTATGAGATACTAAAAATGAAGTAACAAACTCTATCATGCTATTCAATTAATATTTATGAGACTTGAAAGTAAACAAGGGCCACATATGTCAAGTACTAAAAAAGATGGCAACTTTGCCATTACAGCAGATGGAATTCTTTAACAAGCTGCTGAATATTATGGACACGGTTTCTACTTTCTACTTTCTTAGCCTCGTAATCAGAACAATATATTTCTTTCAGATTTACATGCTCACATACCAATCCAGCATTTCTTATATGAGGCCGTTAATAATCTCAACTCAAAATCGTAGCAATTTCGTGGCACGAATCAAAATTCATAGAGCTAACAGAGATCTTGCATACGCTGTGATTACACTCCTTGTAATAATGCCAGGAGTCCAGGACACTAATTGGATCATGTTCAAACTTAAAAATGTAATATAGCTTGAATCGCATCCAAACTTGATAAACGCGTACTTAAATTACTGTGAGCTCCAAGATTTGACTCCCTAATGGTCATTAAAGATTGGATTCATATGGCATGCAGCGATACAGGTGACATGCCAGGAAGACTTCTAAGGCTACATTCACCGTGAATCCGTCACTGAGATCAGTCAGTGACAGGAAGATATCAACTTTGCAGCATGCAAAAATCAAGTTGATAAGCTTTGGTCCGCATAACAGCAAAGACAGAAGCAATGTACATTCATGAAGCCAGCCAGGTGCAAAGAACTGTATCGATCCCGCATCATAATCATAAAAGAATTTTATATGCAAGATCAAAAATGAAATCTATCCACCCTCATATAGTCATACCACAAAAAACAATGCATTGCTGTAAATTATTTCAGATATACCAAATTACCAACCTGCAGGGAGAAGTTGCGTTTTGATACTAAATCCAACACTGACAAACCGGAATGACCAGCCTTCAGCTTTTAACGTCCAACATATAAGTTTCTAACAATCTGGGGAGTGGCCGTCGAAGAAATGGGTAGTGCCGGACTGTAATGGTACAGCGTACTTCTTCTGCCATGAGTTATGGAACACGACCATCCAGGGACGGCATTTGCTATCTATAGTCATATACTTTGCTTAAACAGATACAATTAAAGTGTGAACCTGTCAACGAGTTTAACAGCAGAGTTTAAGATAGCGGAACTAGTGTTTTTCAGTACAACATAAAATCATATAACCAATTATAACACTTGCAACCACAACTCAAATCATATAACAATTTATAACACTTGCAACCACAACTCCACCCTCTTTAACAATATTAACTTCTACGTTTTGATTATAACATACTCCCTCCGTCGCGGTCATTTGTTTACCATTTCCATTTTGGGGTGTCTCATTCATTTGTTTACCTTTCTATATTAGAATGGTAGCTTATGACTAATTTGATTATCCACAAGTACAACTACAAATGGTCCCCTAACATTTCCTTAATAATTGTGCCAAAAGCAAAGGTAAACAAATGACCGGAACGGCAAGAAATGCACTCGGTTTATTAAGTCATATTCTTTCATATCGTTATAATCCAAAACCAAAGAATACGAATTTTTGTTCCAATAGAACTCATAATCAATTAGCACCAATTAAACATCTCAATTAACTACATTGAATTTTCACAACAGTATACTGTATTATATACTCACAACACATTTACAACAAAATTGACAATTCTGAAATCAATCAATTATGAAATTTGCAAAAGATGATATGAATAAATTTAATTAACTGCAAAATCAGGCGCACTGAACCCTACAGAAACTTCCTCAGAATCAATTCTAGATAATTCACAACAATATTCGGAATTCTGGAAGAAGATACGCGCCCGATTTCGGAAAAATAAACCCTTAAATTTGCGAGGGTTTGATTATGGGAGATAACAGAAGTGATTAAGACCGAGTATTGTGGATCATCGGTCCAGGTTTGAGTCCCCCACCTCACTATGTAATGCGATTAAGTGTGCGCTTCGTTAGATTAATAAAATAAATCGGTTATTTTATTCATTGATTCGATTATGGACCGAGTTTTATGAGCCGATTAAATAAAATTAAAATGTTGGACGTGAAATTGGTTTAGATAGATAAGAATTAGTTGGAGAGTATCGGGCCAGAATGAATCACATGTCTTCATAATTCATATGCAAAAATAAGTACCCCGTTACATAACTTAACGGAGTAAATGTGAGAACCTAATAGAGAGGAAATAAAAAGGCATGCGATGGACGAGCTCGTGACCTATGTGTTGTGCACCGAGCAAATCCATCCATACGAGTAATCAACTACGGCACTTAACGGTCAAATGGACAAATAGACTTCTAAAGGACAACTAACATCATAATTTTTTTTAAAAAAATAAGTTTAAATAGAGTCACAACGGCGCTTATAATGCTGACGAAATTTAAATCCAGGCCATGAACACCATGCTGCCTGTCAGGTCATCACGGGGGATCTTATATTGACTTGTATTTATACGAGAAATAAGCGACCAATCAGAGCCAATTATTTCACATGTGCATGCTAAAAAGATAGCTTACTTTCTCAAGGGTAAGTACAAGCCCACCTCGTTACTAATTTGGATCCTCTCCATTTTCCTAAAGAAATGGATAGTCTATTTCTCTCTCACAAGAGAATCTAATATTGCATTTCTCTTTCCAATGGCTTTCCCTTTATTTTTCGTTAAAAAATCTAGACCTCTAGGGCCGCCTTTTAATGAAAATTTGAACGTTAATAGGAAATGAACCTTTCATTTTTCTTTTAAGAAACGGAAAGGATCTCGATTGCTTCATTACGGCCCAAGCCTAACATGACTAAAGAGCCCATTAGTTGTTTCAAGCCCAAAAGGCCAAAACAATAACAATAACTTTATGCGATTTTTTGAATGTCATAAAAGTATAAAATAATTCAAAAAAGGTAGTTGATTCACCATCCATTTTCTGTTATATTTACTCCGTAAAATAATAACCAATTAACAAAATTTAAAACGATTAACTAACACAGATTCTCATTTCAAACGGGCATTATCCGTCTTAAACTTAAAACAAGTTCAATGTGACAACCCTCGCGAATGCGGAAATAAAACATACAAGCATGTGATTTAATTAGCGGAAATACGGTATTTTAAAAACCTTTATACATACAAGATAGAAAATACGAGGAGTGTCAAATATTACAAACCAAATACAAAATACTACGAGAGACGTAGTCTCTCAAAATGTTAAACAAAAGACAAGTTATTTAGCAACTAGCTAAGAAACGTCTAGAGGTGTTTTATCCAGGGACAACGCCCGCTAGCTCACACCCGAACCCAAAATACCAAGCAAAATGTCATCCAATCAAGCAACCTGTTCATCCATGAAAAACATGAACGCCACAGTCAGTGGGGAGTAACTCCGGGTTCTCCCAGCCATATCACATTAAACGTACATAAAAGGAAATACAAAAGTAGAAACATGCATATATAGATATACATGTGAAATACGATAAGGATAGATAGGCAATTTCAATATATAAAGACAAGAGCATATGAAGTACAATCCGTAACCATCATGCTATAGATAGACTCGGCGAAGACACTCTTAGGCAACCGAATACGCTCACTAGGGCTTGCATCTCACCGTTAGCGGTATAAGTTTGATAAGATTGAGACTCGACAAACAACCATGCCAAGTCACCCAATGATCACGAATAATCAATCATGTAATCATCCATCCAAACATACCAATACAATGACGACATCTCTCACGGTAAATGAAACGCACTAGCACCGTGTACATGGCAAGTATGATTAAAAGGCATCCACGAGATAAGCATTTCCCTGAACGCATACACGATGCTACATTTCGTATATGTAGACTAATTTCCTCCTGCTAGCACGACGATATAAATATCCGGTCCTAGTCTAAACCTGGCCAGACTCTCGGAATAAACCATTTTCCGATTCGACATGCGATGACATTTCGCATCCAAGACTCGGTCAATCATTGACGCCGAGTACCCCCCCCCCAATTTCGATCTCCATTCAAGAAATAGGCGGAAAAGACACTAGCCTCATACCAACGGTACACTACAATTCAAATACACCACATCAGCAATACAACAATTGACACCCTCAAAATTGCGGAAAGAAAAAAAATAATTTAAATACATAAAGAAGGTGTCATAAATAAAAAGGGTCATTACAAAACGGAAATAATATTATACAATAAAAAGTATCTGAAACGGGAGACATATCTCCCGTATAAATACAGAAATAACAGAGTGTATAATAATATACAATCTAAGAACCGAATATAGGGCCAAGGTAAATACTTCGCATCGCTTCCTCGTCGAATGTACCCAAAGTAATGCATCACAACCTGGCCAACACATTAAATATAACACGGTAAGCCCACATTCCAGTGGGAGTACTCCGAGTTTCTCCCAGCCACAACATTGTCGAGTTTATTAACATGAATGGGTAGAACCTAAAAGCAATGTACATGGAAAATACAAAACTTAAACATATATGATATGCTTTTCATGTTATGAAACAATTAACTAACTTATAACCTATCATATGAAAGCTATCATGTGAAACCGATAATAAAATATAACAAGAGGTAGGGAAGCTGGTATGCTAGCTCAGAGGTTACCCTGTAACGTGGCCATGATACACTCAAACCCTAATCAACACGTAATCATGTGAATCAGTTAACAATCGGTAATCCAAACTCTATCAATCTTAGCCGGCTTGCATCTCACCTTCTAAAACTCATAGAATCATACAACATGAAAGACCAATCCGTCTAGAAACAGGCATAAGTTCTTAGCACCGTCAATAGTCGACTTCTGTAACTCGAGTCTATACCACAAGGTAGGAAAACATCCTAGCCCTAGACTGATCAGACCTAGCGACAACAGCTAACCCATTCCTCGTCCCATGACATAACCGTACATGAGAAACTCTACTAGGCGACCCCCTAAGCAGAGATGGCTAGTACTTAAGCTGGCTCCTTTCCCAAAGTGGAAACAATTAGGCAGCCATGCCCCCGGCTTGGTATCAAAAGGCCCAAGCCAGTGACACAAAAGCTATCAAGCAGTGAACTCCATATGCTCGTTAAAGATAGTACGGCCTATCAATGTCATGGTCCAAGATACTCATTTAGAATTAGAATGGTCAAGACGCCATATACTCATAATTCTCTATGGGTACTTAGTCAACACGACACCAACCATATAATCAAACAATCACGGGAAAAACTTCCTATCATGTGACTAATTGCATATAAATCATATTCAAATATCATATCGCCTCATATCTACTAAGGCTCATTCCTTCATTCATTAAATAAAACCTTACCTGAAGACAAATCCCCGACCCGAGTCCCGCGACGGGTCATCAGTCAAAACGGGGCTGACTAGATCTTAGTTTGACCAAACCTGTTTGGTCAAACCGGCTAGAACAGAGTCTTTACCATATAGACTTGAACATAAAATCATCATATTCATTTCATGCTATTTTATTCCAACATCTAACATGTGAATTATTAAATCTTACGAAAACCCGCTTGACTTAAAGGATATCAAATTAAACTACAATCTCGTATTATAATTTCTACCATGTGAGAAATAATAATTTTAATGAAAAAACCTTTTAATTACATATTTTAACTTATTAACATTTCTCACTTGCTACTTATTACAAAAACGCGAAAAAATAACAATAACTCAAAAAAAACCCGTCACAAGTCCACAAAGTGACTCATGGCTGATTTGGGCCAAAAAAAACCTGCCCATTTGCGGTTGTTGTGGTTCACATTTTTAAACCGTTTCTTAATATTTCCGCATGCTAACAACTATTTAAAACCCGTCCCCACCAAAAAAAAAGGCAAAACAACAACACACAATCATTAATCGACCCACAACCCAAAGACCATACCGGACCAACCAGACCGGCCTTGAACTCGGGCCTGAACCGCCTGAACCCGGCTGGTTCGGCTGGTGTTTCCGTCTTCTCCAACCTGTTCAACCACCACACAATTCCAAATAAATGCCTCAACAATGTTTTTACTTAACACACCATTTTTAAACAACATTTAACCATCCATCATACAAAAACCCTGGTTATAAATAATCCTCCCAATATGGTCAAGAACACTAACATATTAAAAATTCCATACAACATATAAATAATACTACTTATCATGTTACTACTAGAAATCATAAGTAACAATAACATGAACAAAAACATAAGGTGAACCAAAAAGAAAAGAAACAAAAGCTATGTAACATTAATTCGTCGAGTAACTCGGAAATCGTTACCTTAGCTAGCAAAATCAAGTAGCACCAAAATAAGAAGTAAAGAAAAACCCGTCTACTAATCTTCACCCAAAATATACGAGTCACCAACTCTCCTTCAAATCTTCCCCTAATACGAAAATGGAACAAGAAAATATATTAGACTAAAACTTGCATTTTCCATAATTAAAGTGTTTGAACGATTTTGTCGAATTGTACATAAAACTTCTTGAATATGTAGAAGCGCGAAGAGGAGATCTTAGAAATATAAGTTAGGACGATTTTGATAAGAAAATGAAGGTTATGATGATTTTGCTCAAGAAAACCGACGAAGAACGACTCAGAACGATGGACCGATTAAAGAAAGTGTTAATGTAGATCTTATTTGAATTTATTGTAAAATGAAAGTTGTTAGTGAGTAAGTTGTGAGAGGAGCCGTGTACTATAGAAGAAATATGGAGTCAGGGGTTTTGAAATTGTTTTACGGGAATTGACTCGGGTTTAGATAATTATATTACGGTAATTAATTAGATATTAATGCCGTTTTATAATAGTTTAATGAATATCCTAATTATTAATTATATATTATGTTATTGTAAACAAAAAGACATGAAAATATCTAGCTTAAGATAGAATAAAGAGACGTGATCAAAGATAGCATCGGGTCTGTTTTTAAGCGATGTGTTGCGGAATTTAAGTTGACAGATCGATAAAGTTACAAATATCTTAGATATTTATTTATTATGTTATAATCATTTAATTAAGATCTAACATGAGTGGAAAATAGGTGACATGGGGCGTGTGACTCATGCAAGAGTCGGGTTCCGGGTTTGTTTCGGGACTTAAGTTGACTCGCGAATAGGTAAATGACGTTTGGGGTTAAATCATAAAAGTTATTCTTTAATTCCGAATAAATTCAAAATAATTATATTAAATTATCATAAATTCAAATAAATCTTAATAAAAATAAATTAAATTTATTAGTTTTCAAAATAAAATTTCGGTCTTTAAAATTACGAGGTGAGTCGGAAAAGTCAACGAAAGTCAAAGTCGACTTAAAAGTCAAGAAAAGTCAATGATGACTTAAAGTCAAGAAAAGTTAAATGACGACTTAAAAGTCAGGAAAAGTCAATGACGACTTAAAAAGTCAAGAAAAGTCAAAGACGACTTAAAAGTCAAGAAAAGTCAAAGATGAATTAAAAACGGGATTCTCATGGAATCTCTCAAAAATTCCAAATACGAACTCGGAATTTCAAAATACGACTCGAAACAAAAATTTCTATTTTAAAACTTAACTTTGCTGAAAAGTATCCGTCAAATATTTTTACTATAAAAATAGGGTACTTTTCGGGTTGTTACACACAACATTTGACGGCCGGGTCGATCAACGCAAAGCGTTCGCCTCCCAACAACGTCGCCGTATGGCCACTAACACATGCAATTAAGCAATAAGGGTACATACCCGTTCCGACATTATAGCCTTACGAACGTGGAGGTAGCCAAGGGAATGAGAGTACAAAGCACATAGAAAATTAGTGCTCAAACCGTAACATTTGTAAAAACCGACTCAAAGTGGGGCATACCAAAAACCGTCACAAAACATGCGATACAAGCGAGTGAAATATCATATATTCAAAACGTTAATATTTAAAGTCATTCCGTAAATTTATACGATAAATGAACCATCGGAAATATTATATATGAAAACGTAAACAAGAATTACAAAGAACTTTAAGCAAGTGCGAGCCGGTCAGGTGGACCGACTGCCGGCCACCCGGCTGGTACCAATCATCATATGAAAAATTCAAGGAAAAGAGCAGTGTGTCCCAGCCGGTCAGGTGGACCGGCTGCCGGCTACCCGGCTGGGACCAAGGGTATATGAGAAAAACAAAGGAAAAGGGTAGAGGTGTCTCAGTCGGTCGGCCGGCTGAGACGTATTTCATGCATCAAAATTACGTAACACACAAAATATACAGCCACTGCCCCAGCCGGTCAGTTGACCGGCTGCCGGTCGGCCGGCTGGGGTCAACATCACACGAAAATGACAATTTCACTAAGGATCAACATTTAACAACAATCATCTATCATAATAAATCATCGATTCTCATATAATTTCTCAACTAACAACATCCATTATCAACAACACAATCCCTAAGCTTATTAATCATATTCTAAATACGATTTTTAACATAGAAAACACGTAAAACACGTAAATGATATCGAGTAACCCTTCACCGTTACCTTTTTGCGTCTTTACTCCGCGTCAAGGTCCTCTTCAATCAAGAAGTAGTCTTTGTCGGGATCTTGGAGGTCACCACCTACAAATAGTTAATAAAAAATGAATATAATTCACCTTTGAGAAATTAAGACGGATAAATTGAAAAGCGAGAAAGACGGTAATTTTATTGTCAATACGGATAGAGGAAGATGAGAGGGAAAGAATGAGACGAACTTACGTGAATTTGAGCGAGAATTGAAAGAGTTATGACGATTTTAAGGTGGATCAAAAATGGAAGCTAGGTTTTGGGGTTTTCTTAGTGAGGAAGAAAGAGATGTTGAGTTGTGTGGAAGTTAGGGTTAGGGTTAGTATATGTAGAGTAAGTGGAAAAAGTCAAGGAAAAGTCAATGACGTCTTAAGACGTGATTCACTTGTAATCTCGCGTAAAATCCAAATACGAACTCGAAAATTCTAAATTCGACACGGAAAATTTAATTCTAAACTAAAACTAAATTTCGCTGAAAAGTATCCGTAAAATATTTTTACTATAAAAAAAAATAGGGTACATTTACGGGTGTTACATTCAATAGATACCAAATCACCCCACTCGTAGCCTAGGAAATACCAAAACTTTATCTTTATTACTACCTTGTGATAGTATTTGACTCGTCTTAATTTGAAGACGAATAATACCTGTATTAAGCAAGACTTAATTAGAGTATGTTTGGCCTAATTTGTTAAAATGTATTTCTATTTATTTAGCTTAATTTTTTAAGAGTAGTTTTCAAAAACTAGATAAATTAACTCGGTACATCTTTATTATGGGCGAAATTGCAAGTTTTGAGCTTTAATATGCGTAACATTAACTATCCGTCTCAAGCTTAAGTTTTTATGTGTGTGGCCAAAAAATTCTTTTAAGTCCAAAAAGTTACGTTAAACACACACTTACGAATAGACAAAAAATACAAATTCATAACCAAACCAAACCAAACCAAAGACAAAAATGACGTAACTATGTGGATATGGGCCGTATCACATGAATATGACTTAGTCCAATCTCGACTAAAGTATACTTCCTCCATTCAACTCCACTCTACCAAAAAAAAATTTCACATTTGCCGAGACGGGTTTTACACGGTAAATATCGTTAGCTACGTGTTTGCAAAAATTATAAAAGTTAGATATTAATAAAGTACTCGTAAAGACGAATTAAACAAGATCACACATGAATATATTTTTTACTTATATATTGAGAGAAAATTGCAATTATATGATCGCTTGTGAATAGTGTACAAAAAAGAAAGTGGTAGAGTGGAGTTGAATGGAGGAAGTATACGGACTACAGAAGTGGTCCAGTTTAGTCTTGATTTCCAGTTTAAGATCTAGTATATATACAACATTAAATATTTAAATGTATATCCCTAATATATTTCAGTAGGTCTCCCTTGTGACGAGTCGGACTTTGCGACGGGTTTTTCCTCTAACAAAATGGATAGAGGGAACATGTGGGGCACCCCCATGTGCTTCCCCTTTTCCCTTAAATGGGTCATTTGTGAGGGGAAGTGGTACCCGTCGCAAGATTGTGACGGATACTGCCTGTCACAAACAAGAATTTGTGAATATATTTCCTTCATTTTTTATTACTGGATTAATTCAATAGTAGGTCAATATAGGACTATAGGCTTTAGGCGATGTTATCAAAAGATTGGCATAGGAAATGGAGTAGTTAATTTGTAACTTGGAGTTTGACTGTTTGACCCATATTTTAGTTGGCTTCTAGGCTAGTAAATTTTAAAAAGTCTTACTAGTAACGTGGCTTAAGTGTAGTGAAGTGTTGGAGTATCGCGTTGCAATGGCAATTGAGAGGTTTTGGGTTTGACTTCCTACACGGTAGTGTTGCGGTTGTCTGCTATCAAGGGTTATCTTGATGACTTACCTGGTCCCGGGGCTTGTAGGGGGTTCGAGTGTCCTCTTGGATCACCAACAAAAAAAAACAAGGCATTCAGGAATGCTTTTGAGTTGTTTGATTGATCAAATACCCTAAATGTCCTAAAACGTTTTGCATTAGTATAAATTAAGTTTCCTTGTATAATTCACGTGAATTTAGTAATATCGTTTGATCGCCTACGATTCTCATTCTACTATCCAATGCAATAACTATTTGGAGACTAACTCACCTTCTCTACCATCTAATTCATATTATTATTTCTTAAAATGATATTTTGAATCATATTCTAATTTTTGATATACAGAGAAAAAAGTATTCTATATTCATAGTAGTTGTCTTAGGTTTTTCATGGATTGTTATGTCAGCTAGTGTTGGTTAGATAAGCTTGACACATACCACATTACTTAGGATATAAATATAATAATTGGACATCAATCATTAACTTAAAATTTTGGTTGAGAAAGCTCACCTATCTTGGTATTAGAGCCAGTGTGATTAAAGAATATTATGGATTCAAATCCTGACATCGTCCAATATCTTACAAAGTGAAATTTCAGCTGTAAATATATATAGTTGAACTTCAAATATCACCTTAATAAGGTTTTGGTTGAGATGGTTTACCTATCTCTTACAAGTGTTTTTGGATAAATTTAATTTTTACATATTATTGGAATAATGCCTTGAATCGGTTTAGTTGTCACTTCAAGTGACAATGCGGGGGTTGCCTTGAATCTGTTAATCTGTTTGGGCTAGGATTCTGTCTTGGGCCTTTGGTCTGTTTTGAGTCTTTCTAAGTTTTCTGTATTAGGTCTTAGAGAGTAGTATATAAACTCTCTAAGTCTAACCCTCTAGCTGTTATGCTATCATAACAATCTGAACTCTGAATCTGAAAACTTTGTAATAATACTCCTCAACATTAATAAAACTCTCCTCCCTTCTGCCCTGTGGACGTAGCTAACACACCGTTAGTAAACCACGTAAATCTGTGTGTTATCGTCTTTATTGTTCTTTGTTTGTTCTTTCCCATTTTTGTCATAACACATATAATTCTTTTCCTTAGAATTATTGGAGGATAGTTGACTTTAATAGATTAAAATACCATATTCATAAGATTAAATTGCAACTTATCCAGCTGAAGTAATTAGAAATATCAAAATCCTTTCAAACAAAAACGTTTCGCATGTCAAGTAGGAAAATTGTTTCACTACAAGAAAACAACATTCAGGCGACTGATATTGGCGACTGATTTCCGTTGCTAAAATGAATTTGGCGACTGATTTCAGTCGCCAAGACCTAGTCGCTGTCATTAGTCGCCAAAAAACATTCGGGCGACTACTTTCAGTCGCCAAATTTGGCGACTGAAAAAATAGTCGCCAATTGTGAAAAATGGCGACTGAAATCAGTCGCTCAAATTGGCGACTGAAGGCTTATGTAGTCGCCAATTTGGCGACTGAAATCAGTCGCCATCAGTCGCCATTTTGGCGACTACTATAGTATTCAGTCGCCAATTTGGATTTTCACTTTGCAAAAATACAGGGGTTTTGGCGACTGAAAATAGTCGCCAAATGAACATTTCAGTCGCCAAAATACCTGTGATATTGCATGAAAATTTCCGTTTTCATCCTACCATACCATACCATCATACCCTACCTGCAAGTATACAAGAAAACACAAAGATTTCACACATTTACAACCACACGATGTGAAACCAACATCCTCATATAGATAAAAAAAATTGTTTCAAGTTTACAAAGTTTCTTAAACGGAATTGTTTCAACCATAAATTGTTTCATGTAACAAGTTTCTAAACTATATCAGAAGCCAAGGTTTATATTGGATTCGGCCTGGAATCCACCACTTCCATTGCCTTCATCATAATCCCGCCGATAGGGAGGGGGACCTTGGTTGCAATTCTCAACCCTGCTTTCCCAAGCCTTGAATTTCTCTTTCATTATCCTTATTTCTTCATCCCTTTCCGCGCTTTTTCTTTTTTCCTCGTCAAGTGCGGCTTGGAGTCTTCCCACGACTGTCGGCTCGTATGTTTGGTTTGGGGTGGACGACATTCTTCCCCTTGGAGTTTCGTAAAATACGTTCTTTGCCGACCCAATCCCGTAGACGTTCCCCTTCTTGAAACCCTTTACTAAGTCGAACCAAATCTCGTTATCGGGTTTCTTGGGATGCCTAAGTTTCTCGGCGGAAAATGCTTCCTACAAAATATAAACATTGTTATTAAAAATATCTACAATATTGGTTAAACATTCAAAAAATTGAACTTATTGTAAAAATACAAAAATGCTTGAAACTTACATATAATTCCTTATCTTTTGGTTTGATCCAATATCTTCTATTGTTTTCGAGCCGGGAATGGGTGTCAAGGAAGAGCTCCGGAGCTGTGGGCGTGTTAGCTTTTTTCTTCTTACCCTTCTAAAAGAAAAAAGTAAAGACTTGTATAAGAAAATTTTAATAATAAAAAGAATTTAAGTTATAATTTTCAAATGGAGGAAAAAGTGGAAATTATAACTTACACCCAAAACTATGCTAAGGAAAGATCGAGATCCTGCGTGATGCGACGGCTCAGCCGCTCCATCTTTCTTTCCTCCTTTTTTATTTTTGGATGCTTGGGCCGACCTAGCCTGAAACTCCTCAGTTTCACGATACTTAAGCATCTCTTCATATGCACCACCTACAAGTTAAATAAGTATTATAATAAAATATGATAAAATGTGTAAAAATATAACTATATATATACAAATAACAAAAACAATTAAATACCTCTCATATGCTCCGGCTCCTTCTTCCTCTTGACAACCTTATACATGTTGTCCCTTAACCGTCTAGTGCACGTCTCATTGTACCTTTGACGTACAATCTACTCTATTCCGGCCGGCCAGTCAAATGTTTTCTACAATTTAAAAGGTAAGTATTAGTAAAATAAATTATTAATTAAAAACTATAATAATATAAGAAAATATAAACAAAAATAATATACCCTAAAATTATTGAACCACTCCTCTTTTTGTGCAGAGGTAGCCTTGGTCCAACAAGTAGGAGCAACTCCCGTCATCGTCTGCTTTGTACTCTGAGTACAACCGCGTACAACCTTTTGAGACGAAAACCTGAAAAATAAATTATGGAATAGTATGCATTTATGGTAAATAATAATGTAATATAATTATAAACTAATAAATTAAAGACATTGGTGGTTGTCTTAACAAAACCCCGCGGGATCAAGTATCATCTTCCCTTCCGGCGTGAACTGGATCGTCTCCGATGTCTGATCCGAGGACTCGTCATTGGTCGATTCCTCGACCACTACCGGACTCTGCTGATCAATAATCTCCATCTCCTCCTCGTCGACTGAAGAAGTACTACGGCGTCTGTTTGAACCGCAGCCACGTTGTCTACCTCGACCTCCTGCCATCTACAAGTACACAAATATTCAAATTGTTAGAAACGGTTAATAACATAAAAAACAAACATAAGCTGTTAA
>JAIUZE010005091.1:0-10071 GCA_022085475.1 Heliosperma pusillum
TGGATTGAGTATCCACTACACATTTGGTTATTACTAGCTTGACTTAAAGCCCCACATGACCAAAATCGTTTGTCCACTTTTTACCCAAATTTCCAAGCCTCTTCTTTATTTCTCTAATGCTTCTTACATTACATTTTGATCGTGATTAGTCTTATTTAATGAATTTGGATTGTCTACCATACTAGACTGCGGGCACATTCTTATAAGTAATAGATAGGAGAGTGTCACTTCAAATCTGAACCAATATTTCCTATTTCACAAAACTTTGAGTGAACAGTGTATCGAAATAGTCCATAGTCAATAAGATCATGCAAAGGCTGAAAAAGTCCAAAGAATATTTTCTATGCTGCGCCGTTATGTAAATCTCAACCATGATTCACACTTTCCTTCGCTCTTGTTGTTTCTGGTTTATGATTCATCTACTTGTTAAGAGCTATATTTTTGAGATTTGGATGATGGATTGATCATTGTTTGCTACCCTTGTCCTGGTTATGATTGTTATGTTTGCTTGAGGACAAGCAAGGGTTTAGCTTGGGGGAGTTTGATAAGCGATATTTTGTACTAATTTATCCCCCATTTTAGCTCGATTTCTTTATGATTTATGCACTTTGTTGAGTGATTAACGAGCTAATATTGCTATTCTAGTTGTTTTCCGTGCTTTGTCTCGTTTTATAGGAAATGAAGCGGTTTTGCTATATTTTCTTACTTTATGAAGCAAAGGTACTAGAATACGAGTTTTCGAGGAACCGATGATAGCAATTTCACGATTTGACTACGATTCCGCTACATCCTTCCTCAAGTGGACTCATCTTAGAATTTGACTTTGTTTCTCAAAGGAAAACATCAACCCAAGTCAAAGGAAGACTAGCCCAAGCCCAATTACGTGTTGCATTGACCAAGACCAAGGCATAGGATTCCGTGCCCAAAGACGAAATTGGAAGAGACGAAAAAATCCATCAGGGTTACATACCTGATCGGATTTACACATACCCGATCGGGTTTGTCTGCTGATGAACGTCTCTTGGCTCTTCTTCTACCAAGCTTTAATAGAGTGTTTTACGGCTTTGTCTAGGGTACGAATTTGGACGAAACACAGTAGCTATGCAGCCCTATAAAAGCCAAGGATCATCACACACACAATACACACAATTAGCATACAATTTAGAATAACACAACATTACATATCTCTCATATAAGTTTTAGATTATAGTTTATAGTTTATGCAATCTTAGACTACTTTTATAGCAATTTCCAAGTACTTTTCTAATGTTCCTATAAGCATTTGTCATTACATTGGGTTGGATATTTGTTCTTTGCTTTCTTTCTTACATAATTTGCATTCCAATCTCGCTAATTTTCTATCCTTTATTTACGCAATTTCCGACATCATTGTTTTCTCTTTATAGTATTTATGTTAGTTGTATTATCATCATCATATTGAGTTCATGAATTATAATCTCATTAGTCTTGTTTTTATATTATTGTTGGTAGGAATTCCATATAAAAATAATATAGTCAAAACCAAAATATCGTTTAACATGTCATATTTTATTTTGCCGAATCATATAATAATCATCATAAAATTCATCATTAGAATCATTACTAATATAATCACCTTAATCATTTTAGCACTTTTATTTCGTAGTTTAATTTTGTTTATCATTTTCCTCTTAATTTATTTAATCACATAAATTAGAAATAATATTGTAAGATTATCATTATGTAAATACAATGAATAAAATTGAAATATTGAAATGATTTGCTAGTTAAAATGAATTAAAAGAAGAGTCGATACCAATAGAACCATCTAGTTTGTTTCTTCCTTTGGTCGTGCCAAATTCTATAACTTTGTTTAGTGGCCATAAGCAATTGTTTGTACTAGTTAATTTCCGTCTTAGAAACGAGAGTTGGGATGGGAATTAGGACTACCAATAGGGGTTTAGTGACCTAACCAGGCTGAGAGGACGTTAGGACCCATTAAAAAGTCGGTACGAATCCGAGAGGAATATACCGCTACAAGGCTTAGACAATCGTAGTAATTCTAATGTTGGTATCAATAAAGCTTTTGAATCATTTGACATTAATTTCTAATTCTCTATATCAATTTGATTAGATAGTTTATTTTATTGTTGTTTAGTTAGTTTATTTTACCCTCATTTTATTTCCGTTCTTAGATAGTTTATTTTATTGTCATTTGTTAGTTTATTAGTTTTCTATTATTGTAGTTAGGTAGTTTTTCAATATTGTTATTTTAATTATCGTTCTTAGTTAGATTTAATTATCTTCACCTTTATTTCCGTCAATTTGATTAGATTTATTTTTATTGCAATTTCCATACTCGTCATTTAAATATCGTCATTACATAATTGTCATTTTATTTCATGTTAATAGTTTAGACAATCACCCCAAATGAATCGGACTTAAATTAAAATCACCCCATAGCTGTAACACCCGGAAATGTACCCTATTTTTCTAGTAAAAATATTTTACGGTTACTTTTCAGTGAATTTAAGTTTTAATTTAGAATTTATTATTCCGAGTCGAATTTAGAATTTTCGAGTTCGTATTTGGAATTTCCGCGAGATTCCATGAGAATCCCGTCTTAAGGCGAGTTTGACTTTCCTTGACTTTTTCCTTTAGATTCCACTCATACTCCCTTAACCTATTTCATTCACTCAAAACACCAAAAACCTTACTTCTTCCTTAAGCAAAATCAAAACCCTTGCCTCCATAAACTTTCCGATCTTAAAATCATCGTAGCTCATTCGTTATTTGCTTAAATTCACGTAAGTTCGTCCCATTCTTCTCCTCTTACCTTCCTCTATCCGTATTGATATTAAAATCATCGTCTTTCTCGCTTTTCAAACTTTCCGTCTTTCTCAAGATGAATTTTATTCATCTTTTATGATCTATTTGTAGGTGGTGACCTCCAAGATCCCGACAAAGACTATTTTCTAATAGAAGAGGAGCTTGACGAGTAGTGAAGACGCATAAAGGTAACGGTGAAGGGTTACTCGATATCATTTACGTGTTTTACATGCTTTATATGCTAGAAATCGTATTAGATTACGATTAGAAAGCCTAGGATTCATGTTATGAATAATGAATGTTGTTAATTGATGATTTTTGATGATGTATATTGATTGTTGATAGTTATTAGAAGTGAATTATGAGAATTGAAATGAATTGAGCAAGAGAAGAAGGTTCTCGGGTGGAGTTGTGTTCCCAGCCGGGTGACCGGCCGCCTGTCCCCTGACCGGCAGGGAATACATCAGAATGAACTTTGGAAATTTTGGAATTTTTGGGTAGTGGTGTTCCTGGCCGGGTGCCCGGCCGCCGGCCCCTGACCGGCCTGGAGCACACTGCTCTGTTTTTAGTGATTTTTGGGTTTTACCTTGTTGCGCGAGCCGGGGTACCGGCCGCCGGTCCCCTGACCGGCTGGCACTACGGCTGTATGTTTTTCCTATGATTTCTAAAACTCGTAATTTATAATAGTTCGCATGATTCGTTTATCGTATAATTTTACGTAGTGACTTATAATATTCATGTTTTGGATATATGATATTTCTTTCGCTTGTATCACATGTTTTGTGACGGTTTTTTGCTATGTCCCACTTTGAGTCGGTTTTTACAAATGATACGTTTGAGCACTATTTTGTCTTGTGGCTTTTTACTCTCATCCCTTGCTACTCCCATTCGTAAGCCTGGACATAATACAGGAACGGGGTTGATAAATCAAACTACTGCTAATTTGCTTTTATGGGCATACGACGCGTTGTTGGGAGTTGAACGCTATGCGTTGATCGACCCGGCCGTCAAATGTTGTATACTTGCGAGGTGGTGTTATTTGCATGTAGCGTACCGCTTGTTATGAGGCTTGTGCTCTTTTCCGCCTCTTTCGTGAATTGATCTACCAAATTTGGGGTACTCGGCGTCTATGATTGAACCAGTCTTGGATGCGAAACGTGTATTGCACGTCGAATCGGAACACGTTTATTCCGAGAGTCTGGCCAGATTTAGACTAGGACCGGATATTTATATTGTCGTGCTACCAGGAGGAAATTAGTCTACATATACGAAATGTAGCATCGTGTAAGCGTTCAGGGAAATGCTTTATCCCGTGGATGCCTTTTAATCATACTTGCCATGTACACGGTGCTAGTGCGTTTCATTTACCGTGAGAGATGTCGTCTTTGTGTCGTCAATCTTGAATGCGTGATTTCATGATATTATTCATGGTCATTGCATGATTGGGCACCGTCTATGTATTGGGTTGTTTGAATGGATGATAACATGTGGGATTTATTGTGATCATCACATGACTTGATTTGGTTTGTTTGTCGAGTCTCAATCTTATCAAACTTATAACGCTAACGGTGAGATGCAAGCCCTAGTGAGCGTATTCGGTTGCCTAAGAGTGTCTTCCCCGAGTCTTTGTATAACATGATGGATTCGGACTTGTAACTCTTATGCTCTTATCATTTTATATCGAATGGCCTATCTATCCTTATCGTATTTCACATGTATATTCATATATGCATGATTTTACTTTTGTATTTCCTTCTATGTGCGTTTAATGTGATATGGATGGGAGAACCCGGAGTTACTCCCCACTGATTGTGGCGTTCATGTTTTTCATGAATGAACAGGTTGCTTGCATGGATGGCTTTTTGCTTATGACTATTTTGGGTTCGGGTGTGAGCTAGCGGGCGTTGTCCCTGGAAGTTTCACCTCTAGACGATTTTAGCTAGTTTTGCTAAACACTTGTTCTTTGCTAACATTTTGAGAGACCCCGTCTCTTTGTTGTATTTCGTACTTAGTTGTAATATTTTGACACTCCTCGTTTTATCTATCTTGCATGTATAAAGGGTTTTTTAAAATACCGTATTTCCGCATATTATTTCACATGCTTGTATGTTTTCTATTTCCGCATTCGCGAGGGTTGTCACAGAATCAAAGAACATCAAAGAATTTGATCAAGAAGAAGCCCTGAGCTAGATAGTTCGATATGTTGTATCAAAGGTAATTCAACTTGCTTGCCCTTGTTAAAGTGTCTGCAAAACCACAGTGCAAGCCACTGTGGTTTATGTTTCAGCGATATGGGAGAAAAACTTTCATTAATCCAAAACTAGAAATATCTTTGAAAAACTTTCTGGTTTACGTGATTGATTGAAAACAAAGAAAAAGAGAAATTGAGAGGAGGAGACATACTTTGAAATTAACTTGGACAAACCTTTTCTAAAGTCAAAAAGGGATTTTAACTCCTTTCCCAAAATAAATAAAAGTAAAAAGGTATCTTTTGGTATCCTACTTTACTTCTTTATCAATTTTGGTAAAACCTTTTCACCCAGCAGACACAAACCAAAGCACATGTGCAAATTGTTTTTGTGTCACAAAGATTGTCTTTTAAGAAAAGAGATTTCATACTTTTCTTCACCTAACCACTTTATCATCTATAAATAAAGACACCCTCCTCTCACAACTTTTAAGACTTTTATGAGCATTCAAAGAAAATCATTTGCAAATCATTTCAAAGTTCTTGTTATTCAAAGTGTTTTGAAAAATCGGTTTCTTGTTTTAAAAGTCTTCACTCGTTACTCCCTTGAAACAGTTCCCGGCACTGTGACATTCGTAAGCTTGTTCGATTATCTTGTGCTTAAGTCAAACTGTTGATCTCCCCGTTCTTTAAGAGAACAATTGAGATCGTTGACTCTGTAAACAAGAAGATAAGAACAAAAGACGCTTGAGGAAGAGAAGCCTTAAGTTTGAGTGCAATCTTAGTTGATTGGAGTAGTTGTTTTATTGTAAGGGGTTTAGTCATTAGAGTTAATTTCTAAACATCAATACAATAACGCTGGACGTAGGCTTCGGAGTAGAAGTTGAACCAGTTCTAAAAACATCCTCTGTACTTTAATTTCCGCTGCCTATCTCTTGTTATTTCATTTCGCAAAATACAGAATGACCACAGTCATGCTCACTGTGACATAATCTTGCTGTCTTTCTTTGTGAACTTAACAAACTATTAAGTTTCTCAAGAAATTGACTTCTTGTCTCTATTCTTTCCTTAAGTTACATTGAAAATTTAAAAAGGACACCTAATTCACCCCCTCCTCCTCTTAGGTGCTTGGATCCATACTCTTCAACATACAAATTATTAGGGCAAAGGTTGCTACTTTAGTCTAGATTTTTTTTAATATGGCATAGAGCCCTTTCAAACCACAATCCTTTTACAAACACAACCATCTAACACTTACAAAACCAACATAAACCATACAAATAGCTTTGAAATTACATAAGATGCCTAGTCCTACACCATACAAACTCTTCCCTTTTGATACTACCCAACTCTAATTGCATTAGTCTTAATTTGGCTTGAACAAGGACTTCCTGAACCAGCTTTTCAGGCCTCAGTATATAATCCTCCAATCTGCATTTATTCCTGCAATACCATATATTATAATGTACTGCCACAATTAAAGACCAGTAAACCTTTCTTATAAACCCCGTCCCCATTCTCAATCTGATCAAGGCTGAAGGAGAATGGTCTCCAATATGCCTGACCTGCATCATCTCATCAAGAACTTCAAAACATTTCCTTGCAAAACAGCAGCTCTGAAACAAATGCTGATGATCTTCAGTATTGATTCCACACAAAAAACAATCTAGACTACCTGTAAACCCTCTTCTTTGCATTCTGTCTAGAGTAAGTAATCTACCCTTGACAGCCAACCAATAGATGAAACAATGCTTTGGTATGTTAAACCTGTTCCAAGTGATACAATACCAATCCACTCTAGTGTCATCATTCCCAGCCAGCCACTTGTATCCTTTTAGAATAGAATACCCTTCCTCCTCCTGCCATTCCTCAGATTGTAGACCATCCTTAAGTATCTCTTTAACTCCACAGATCTTCCTCCAAGCCCAAGAGCTTGAACTGCTAGGAGTATAAGAAAGCCAGTTCCTCCCTTTCAAATATATCTTATCAATCCATTTAATCCAAAGGTGATCCTTCTTAAGCATGATCCACCATACTAGCTTTCCAACAGCAGCAATATTCCAATTAATACTATCATATATGCCTAGTCCCCCTTCCTTCTTACCCTTGCACAAAACACTCCAAGCAACAAGAGGAGCCTTTGAGTAAGTCTCCTCCCCTTCCCAAAGAAAGTTCCTACAAAGGGCCTTGAGTGTATCCAAAACTCCCACAGGTAGAATGAAGAGCTGTGCCCAATAATTATGAATGACCACAGTCATGCTCACTGTGACATAATCTTGCTGTCTTTCTTTGTGAACTTAACAAACTATTAAGTTTCTCAAGAAATTGACTTCTTGTCTCTATTCTTTCCTTAAGTTACATTGAAAATTTAAAAAGGACACCTAATTCACCCCCTCCTCCTCTTAGGTGCTTGGATCCATACTCTTCAACATACAAATTATTAGGGCAAAGGTTGCTACTTTAGTCTAGATTAATTGAACAATTATGGATTCAATATTTTAACTTGCAAAAAATTAATGGAAACAATTACGAACTGATCAGATTAGAAAGAGAAATAATAATCATAAAATAAGAGCAAGAGACATAAACAATACTTGAGAAATAAAAAAAGAAAGAACAATCTCACAATTAATTAGTCAATAGCTTCAATTGTTGATCCAAGAAAGAGAGGATTAACTCCTCATTACTTTATAAGCAAAAGATTAATTTGGGTTCTTGTTCTATGTCTAATGGTAGTAATAATGATGATGGAAAACAATAATAATAAGTCTTATGTATACTAAATTCCTAGAACAAAGTAAAGAAATAAGGAAATCTTGCGGTTCAACACATGGCTACCCGCAACCCCTGATGGCGAACCGCCCGGTGGCTAGCCACCCTAGCCAACTCTTCTACTTCATAAAAGAATTCTGAACTCAATGGCTACTCTCCTGTGTTGCCTGGCTACCCTCCTGGGTTGCCTGGCTACCCTCATGGGTGCTCTCCTTAGTACCATGGCTAATCTCCTAGCTACTCTTATTTCTTCTTGTTGTTATGAAAACAAGCCTATATTAGCTTCAATCCAGGTTTCCGACTTCATCAAACTTCCAAGCTAAGCTTCAAACTCGGTTTCCACCTTGACTTTCCACACTCTCAATAACTCGATATAATTATATATTATAAGCACGAAACAAGTACTAAACCTGAACACACACTATGCCGCATAAAGTACCGCATTTAGCTCCTTGAAAATCACTAAATCAACCGTCTTATCATATATAAAACCCGTTTTATCATCTACCAATAAGTTTAAAGGTCTTAGGCAGTTCATTCAACCTTACACCATCAATTCCCATAAATCATTCACATATATACCATGGCAAGCATCTATGAACTAGAATCTTCAAAGTATAACACACTACACTCTCCAACTATTCCATTACTCACCACTATAGGGTCAACCTCAAATCTAAACAACTTCTTTCAAGTACCAAATTAAATTCTTCCAACCAACGACAACTTACAACAATTCAAGAGGGGAATGTATCCACAAGAGGTTAAAAGGAAAAGAACAATATACAAATGGTAAGTAAGAAGAAAGCCAACAAGAGAAATGCCCAAGGGATATAAAATTGAAAGATAAAGAGGCATGCAAATAGAAATAGAAGGGTAGGATACTGATCGTGCTTGTCGCGAGCCCGATACAAAGATAAATTACCCAGACTAGGCTAATAACAAATTAATGTAATTAGGGAAGTAGGGGTCGATCCTCGGGGAGATGGTGTTTCCTATAAGATGTGAAGTGTCTCGCAATTGGGTCTTATCTAACGAATATCTGGGTTTTGAGAATTTAGTTTCTAAACTACTACAAGGCATAAACGAAAACAAAATAAAAGCAAATGGAAATGAAAACAATAAAGCAAATGATGAATTAACAATGATGAAAAGCATCAAGGGAAGTAGGTTCACACATGTAGATTGACATATTTATGAAATTGGATTTAGGACATGCAAATAATTCATTGTGAGTTCGTAAGAATGATGTGTTCATTACAATCATAGATCAGATGGTCTAGCAGGCTTTTAGGCAATTTACTAGGTCTTAATCCACCATGTCATGCTTTGTCTATTCAATTCACGTATCTCTACCTTGGAAAGGAATTCCATTTTAGTCAATGATTTTCGGCCAGAAATCGTTAACTATCGTTATAGTCCAAACATGCATAGACACAATGTTTTAAAAGCACAATTTCTTTTATCCAATTATCATCTTTTAATCAACCTAACAAGGCTACCCTACACCCTAGAAAGGTGACTACTCACTCATGACGATGTCTAAATCTAAGATGATATTAACAATGAAAACTAGGATAGACATGTTTTAAGACTCCTTATATGGCGATAATAACGACGCTAAAATGATAATCAAATGAAACGAAATGACAATTATAACGATACTAAATGAATCTAAGATAACATAGATAGAAAATAACAATCAAATAGAAAACATAAAGACATTCAACAAAAACTATGATAGGAATACCTAGATGGCGATCAACAATGAAAGTGATAACAATAATGGAAATCCCTCGCATAGAATAATCGTTCCTTGAATTACAACGCTTGAACCCAACAAAGTAGATTACAAAGATTGAAATTCCTATTGATCTAAACTAAGGTTTTTGTAACAACCCGAAAAGTACCCTATTTTCTAGGGAAAATATTTTTACGGATACTTTTCAGCTTATTTAAATTTTAAAGTGGAATTTATTGTTTCCAGTCGAATTTGGAATTTCCGAGTTCGTATTTGGAATTTTTGAGAGATTCCATGAGAATCCCGTTTTTAAGTCAACTTTGACTTTCGTTGACCTTTTCCGACTCGCCTTGTAATTTTGAAGACCGAAATTTTATTTAAAAAAATAATATTTTTAATTTATTTTTATTAAGATTTATTTGGATTTATGAAAATTTAATATAATTATGTTGAATTTATTTGGAATTAAAGAATAACTTTTACGGTTTTAACCCGAACGTCATTTAACTATTCCCGAGTCATCTAAAATCCCGAAACAAACCCGAAACCCGACTTTGGCATG
>JAIUZE010005092.1:0-11580 GCA_022085475.1 Heliosperma pusillum
CAAAACCATATCGTATAAGGTTCTGTTTCTCTATGCAACAACACCTTATCTCATAATGTGTGTTAGAGAAGTTAACTCGTCAAACTATTTCACAATACTTTTGGTGAAAATCAAAGTCAATACTTAGATATTTGTAGTTACGATTTACTCGTAAGTCCTTGTCTAATACTCTTGGTGATTAACTACTTCACATTGAAACTCTTTGAACTTTTCAAAGATTTCCCATAGCACCTCATTAAGTAGAATCAAATATAATATCTACTTAAATCGTTGGTAAATAAAGTGAAATAGTCATAACCATCTCTGGTTGTGTTTGTTATTGGACTACACATATTCTTATGTAATGGGGCCAATAACTTACTAGTTCGATTTCCTTTTCAACAAAAGGGCACGAATCATCTTGCCTTGAATACAAGATTCGCACACACCATAAGATTCAAAATCAAATGTTTTAGATGTGCTACACAATCCAGAATTAAGATTAGATTTGGGTCACCAATTTTGAGCCTTTTACAATCTATATGACAAGTAATTTCTAGTTTAGGTCAAGAATATAATTACCTTTGATTGGTATTATATAATCATTGACCAAGTATATGCATAAAAAGATACAACACTTGTTTTATTCACAGACGTGAAACACTTGTGTCGTACACTAAAGTGGATAATATATTCTTTATTTAGAGGTCATGTACATAATAACTTTTATTAAAGTATACCTCTAAATCCAAAACTAGATTGATCACATTATAACTTTTATATGTCTCTATAGAAATAAAACTACAATAGTTATATTTTCCTTGTAGGTCGACATTTAATCATGGTTAGTTGTCGCACGAATCATTATTATATGCATTGAATACATTGATGAAAACCATAATGGGTATCTAATACCCAAAAATTGCATTTAGCAAAATAAATGTCGATCATATAGATATTATGGGTGAAAAAAAAATACACCCAATTTCTAACTTTTAGAAAATTTGGGGCAGATTCTTTTCTTGTTTCCTACACTGTAAAATAGAATCGTCAAAAGTTGGGTTTGACACCTTGCTTGGGTTTTGACTTTACTTTTCAAAATAGTCTTGCCTTTTCCTCTTGCCTTGTGTCAAAGTCGAGTCAACCTACTCTTGAACCTCGTCTTAACAATTAAGAATATAAACATCATTCTTAGTGCTCCCACTCACTTTCATGAATCTCTACTTAGACAAGTATATTGGAATTATTGTGAAGACTATTCTTCATTTCATTCATGGTTTTACCTTCAAAAGGATAAACCTTTCATGAAGTGACTACGGTATTTGGTTGTTCACGATTTCTAATAAATCGATTAACCTAGTCATCCCAACTGATTTGGCCTCTTTTGAGGTAAGTTTCGATAAGGAGTATAATGACGACATACTAAAATACAAATATTTTCTTTGGAGCAAAAATTGATTGTACCATTTTTATGAGAAGGCGTCACTAAATATCAAAACGTTTTTGACTAAGTGTGACTTATTCATTTACTCTTCATAAGAGACATTTGCAATGGTGAATATGAGGATCAAAAGATAAAATTCATTTTGTCTTTAGCTACGGTGGTTTAACTGGAGATCGCAATCAAAATGCTACCGTATAAAATAATGGAAACCCTTTCCACGATTGAACGGATTTACAAGTTCGTAGAAGGAAAAATAATTGTCATTGCGCGAATATCATAAATATAAACGGAAAATAAACATTCATTGCTTATATATAATTCACTTGTAAAACAATTTTAAACAAGTCACTCATATAATGACCCCTCACGAAATTATATAGTGATTCCAAGACCCATATTTAGACAAAAATAGTCATCGCATGCTACCTTTATCTAAAAAATGGTAAGTCAATTCTTGACTAATTCTACACTTTAGAACTCTTGGTTGACGGATTTCAACTAAATCCATCTCCTAGTCCCAAGATAACGCTTATCTCGTTGATTCCAATCCAATTTTGGCTTGTGATCGCATCACCCTACTTACCCGAGGTAAAAAGGGACCCACGAGCGTGGTAGCCCTAATGAACACGGGGTTCATAGGTGCTTCAATTGGTAAGGCTAAATCTCAATTTTTTTTTTTAAGTTATGTGAGAGGTCTTGTCAATTTTGTTATTAATTCCCTATAAGCGAACTAAGTCGGTGAATTTTGAATAACTTTGAATTGACAATCGCGAAATAAAGAATGCATGTTGGCGATTTTGGCATGTGCGGAAAAACATAAAGCAAGAAAATAATAAATCCTAGTATGGCCACCTAGCTAATCTAATTTACTAGTAGATTACAAAATCGGAAACCAACTCCTTGGCCCCTTGCCTCTTCATGGCACCGTCTTTTGGAATACCGACTTCGGGAATCTCCGTCTTCATAATAATTAATTACAAAAAAAATACAAATAAAATTCCTATTATACATTTGATCTAAAAATGAAATTAAATTATTACAAATGGCGATACGAGATCGCAAATAAAATTACAACCGAATCGGTATTCCCTTACATTACGGGTAATACCGATTAAAATAATTTAGGCCATACTAGGTACAACTTGCATTAAAAATTAAATAAATGACATTCATTCATTCAAAAATAACAACATAAATAAAATGTTGTAAATATCATGCCAAAATCGCCCTTGATACTTATCATGCTCATTCTAGCTCGGTCTTATGGATTTTATCGATCTTTAACCATTAAAAATCAATAATCAATACTTAAATCGTGTTTAAGCTCAAACTAATTATCTAAACTGATTTAGAACTCAAAATTAGTCCCCAATAATTTTGTTTATATTTAATTAGTTCGAATTGATCGTATTTGCTAAATATAGAGGTTTAATCATAACATTTATGAAATAAACCCAAAATAAAATATAAAACTCATAAAAATTTAAAACCAAAAATTTTGTACATTCTGGAACATTTCCAGGAACTCTAAAAACCAGAAACATTTGCCCAAAAATTTTGAATAAATTTTACGAACAAATAACTTAATATTCAACGGTTTTATCAAATAAAAACCATTAAATACAGTAAAATAGTGAAAAAAATTATAACATTTCACCAAGATGATATAAATCAGATTATAAAATGTACCAAAAAATTTCAAGATCAGAAAAGGACGTTTCAATTTTATGATCATAATAATCTCACTTTATTGACTTTTATCTTATAAAAATCAATCATCATGCATAACTTAATTAAAAGTCACGAAATTTTACATACAGTATGTAAAACATGCATGTGAGATCATATTAAAATTTTATGGCCAGAATCAACATGCAACTATTTTTAGTTAACTTTTAACATAAAACATGCATATTAACATGATTTAAAGGCCACATAAATCAAAATAAATAGCAAAGTAATCCATAATATCACCAAATTTGACCACAACCATTTTGGGTCAGTAGGTGTGCATGCAAATCAAAAATTTTGTGCAAACCAATTTTTAACACAAATTTTCAATTTTACCCAAGTTATCGTATAACTCGATTTTAATGCTTAATATCGACATGCATGTAACAATTGAGCTCTGATACCACATGAAAGTCCTAGACCTTTAATTAGACTCCTCTAATTAGTTCATTAAATTACATTAAGTTAATGATTTAGGATCTAGTTATCATGCATGCAAATATAAAAGCATAAAAGAAAAGATAAGACCCAAACATCCTTACATTGGGATTTTTCGGTTCAATATGGGCACAATAAGAACTCCTTCTTATTGTTCTTGAGCATGAAATTAAGTGGATGATCCTCCAAAAATAACCTCCAAAGTAGAAGGTCTCCTTCTTGTTGCACCCAAGATTAAATCCAAATAATCTTACCTTATTATTAACTAGATAATAAGTAAGATAAATACTACTAATATTATTGTATTACTACACTAGTAATATGTAGAGAATATTAGTATATATGAGAGTTTAGAGAGAAGTTAAGTATTTTAGAGAGATATGTCAAAACAAGTGAAAAACAAGAAGTAAGTAATGAACAACCAAAGTGCTCTATTTAAGTCACTTTGGCCGGTCATCAACTCACCAAAGAGGTGATTTTCTTCCTTATTTTATTCACATGCAAAGTGGTAGAGTGTAGTGTTAGTATGTAATGATTTTAGGTTACTATTCATGTCATAATAACATGTTGCTTGTGAGTATGAATAAGAGCAACCATCATCACCAACCACTACATGTAAACCGGCCATGTGAGGCCTATTTTGATCCATTTGGATTTTTGATATTTGTCTCACAAATACTTATTAATCATATGCTTAATTATCTTGTATAATTAAGTGTTAATTTGATCATATAACAATTATATGATACAAATAAATGAATAATATGTACTTAACATTTTAAGTAATATTTTACCATTATATCAATATATAATGGGTCCCACAATGCTTAGTTACTTTATTTTACAACTCTTTGTAAATATAATTAACTAATTACCTCTATCTCAAAACCTCAACTAATTTAGTAATTTAACGATTAATTACTAAGTTAAATCTTATTTAATCGTATTAAAATAAGATATAAATTTATTAGTCAATTATCGCATAATTGAAAAATAAGCTTAATCGATTTTGAGTTCTTAACTCAATTTCTAACAATTAACTCTCGTACATATCGAATATATGTAATGTACTAATTAACTGTATCGTATACAAATAATTAGTTACTATTTGGATTTCATCCTTTAGGTGTGACCGAAAGGGATCAGTTGATCCCCGCCGTCAAACGACAATAACGTCAAACTCTAGTTAGCCAACCGTTATTGATTTACGTTAATCAACTGACGTGGAGTATCAAAATATACTAATCATGCCACGTATATTCCAAATGAGATTTATTATATAAATGCACTATTGCGGAGGACACTTACTCCAACAGGAAGACGGGTACTCGTTGGCAGGAAGACGGGTAGTCGTCGGCAGGAAGACAAGTAGTCGTCGGCAGGAAGACGGCAGAAAGACGGGTAGTCGTCGGCAGGAAGACGGGTAGTCATCGGCGGGAAGAGGGGTCGTCGGCGGGAAGAGGCTGTGATGGTGGTCGGGACTTGTCGACGGCGGTAACGGCGCTAGATTCAAGCTACCCATAATAATTTTGAGAGAATAAGAAAATATTATTAAGCAATATTGAGAGAGAATAAACTGAAAGAATAGGAAAATAAAATTAAGCAAATATTGAGAGAATCTTGAAAAAATATTACCCATAATAATTTTTGAAATATTTCAAATTTCAAATTTAAATTTTAAATTTTGCTCTCAAAATATAACAAAATAGATTCTATCTCATTTCCCACCGTTGCCACGTGTCATGACGTTACTCGCGTTGTATAGAAGATTCTATACACCGAGTGTAACCGTAGCTTTTTTGTTCTAACAACAATAGATTAGGAAAATGGTAAGATTAAGATAACAAGGAAATCACACTTAATTACTTTAATCAAACAAGTTTCCAAATCCAACAACATAAAACACAAGGGATTAACAATAATAACAATAATTAGGGAAAGATTAGGAGTCTTACAACCAAAAGATTACACCTTTAAGGATTGGATTAAGAAATAAGATTAGTTGTCCATTCTAGATCTAAACCCAAAATAGATGAAAAATCCAAAGATTACAACTTTGATTAATTGTTCCACAAGACAAACATAAAAGATGAGATAAGATGATGAAAACCTAGTGTTTTCATCTTTATATAGTCCACACATAATAGAGGATTAATGAGCTTTAATTTGGTGAAAGCCCGTAACAAAGCTGAAATTCGTCAGAAGGGGCGCACGGTGCGCCTGGAGTGCTTCCAGCAGGGCGCACGGTGCTCCCAAAGTGCTGATTTTTTTCTTTGATTTTTTCTTTGTTCTTCCTTTGGATGACTTTTGACTTGTTCTTCCTTGGCATGTTTCCTAGCCTTCCTTGGGCCTTAGTTGGGTCTCTTGCACCGCTTTAACACTACAAAACGAACTCGGGAAACTGACGGACAAAATCCGTCAGTAACACCGAAAATCCGTCACTAATTTCAATTACTGACGGAATTTCCGTCAGTAACACGCGTCACTTCAATTGGTAACGAAAAAACGACTTCTGACGGATTTCCCGTCAGTAATTGAAACTCCTGACGGCTTACTGACGGAAGTTTCGTCAGGCAATTCAATTGGAAAGTCAAGATTGACTTGACTGTACTGACGGAAATTCCGTCAGTAAAGTCAAGATTGACTTGACTTACTGACGGAATTTCCGTCAGTAAAGTCAATCTTGACTTGACTTACTGACGGAAATTCCGTCAGGAAAGTCAAGATTATCTTGACTATACTGACGGAATTTCCGTCAGTAAGTCAAGTCAATCTTGACTATACTGACGGAATTTCCGTCAGTACTTAATAGAGTAGTGGCTGGATACATCAGCCTGTTGTCCAGCCACAATGCGTTTTTTGTATTGTTTTAAACGGTGAAAATTTCAAAAAAACCTGCAATACAGAAAATACATACGTTAATCGCAAAGCGGTAATTCATACTCACATAGACCGCATGGTCGGGAATCAACAAAGGCAATAAAAATAAAGGGAAAGATCGATGGAAAATGGAAAAAAAATTCATTACATAAAATGTTAAACAAATTCATACAACTTTGTTTTTATAAGCTTACAAATTCAACGGGTTCCCTAACTTAGGTAGATGATAAATTACTAATCTAAGGGGGTAACGGGAGCTCCTCCAAAACCGTGCCCGTCGTCCGCGTTGTCATCTCTTGGACGTGGAGGAGGGAAGTTGTTGCACAACTCCGGGGGAAGAAATCTCATCATAGCCGCTTGCATGGCAGCCATTTGCGCGGCTTGGTGATCCATTTGTTGTTGATTGGCCCGTACTTGTGCTTCAAGGGCAAGTCGGGCGGCTCTCTCATCTTCTCGTTCATTCGCAAGTGCATTCAATTGCTCCTTCATTTGAGTATTCTCACTTGCGAATCGAGTGTAACCTGTAGGATTGTAGGAGAAAGATGCGCGTGCACTTTTGTTGCATGGTGGATCATACCACACTTGTTTCCCCTTGTCTCCTATCCCGAAGAGCCTCGACTTCTTATCGAATCCGTCTGCCGCTTTATAGTATGCACGGAATTCGTCTGGAGTCTCGCCAGTTGGCGTTCGCTGACTCATCTCCTCGGTGTAAGCTTCCTGAACCCACAAAAAAGAAATTATATAATTAAAAACATTAAGTAATCAAAACAAAACGAAACTAATAAAAAGTATTAAAATTGGATATAAAAAAAACTCCTTAGTAATTATTAGACAAACTTACGTTTGTCTTAGCAGCTCTAGGGTTAACCCACTCGCCCTTCTTGTTCTTTTTTGTTTTCTCAAACAACTTGTACGGCGTAGGATCAACCTGAAAGTATTATAAAAACATTAAGTGATATATCGGCAATATTAATCCTTCATAATTAATATGCAAATTGTATGTGAAGTAAAAAATAAAGGACTTATCAATTCCTTAAACGCATCGGAACAACTCTTCCGGCCTAGAGTATGGATGCCCACCGCTTTCTCGCCACCTGACCGTCTATTAGCCTTGTTTATGTTAGACTTCTTGGCGAATTCGGGATCGCTTTCGGGCCTATTTCTAATGTTTTCCCACCAACTTTCAGGCACCCAATCCGGCCTATTTTTGTTATACTTGCAGCCATTAACAAGTGAGGTAATCCGCCTCGTGACCTGTTTCTGCCAGTCGGGCTTCGAGTCGTAGTTCGGATCGACCGGGTTCACATGATTCTATTTCATCATAAACAATTTGTTAGTAATTGCTGAAATTGTATAACTACACTTTTTGAATGAAAACAATTACTTTTTAGTAATAGATAGAACCGTAATAAAATATACCTGAAAGTAATCCCACATCCGCCTACGCTGGTAGTGGCTCGCTTCACTCCATTTGGTTAAGTATTCTCGGCCTATGGTACGAATAAAAGACCAAGTAACGTATTGCTTGATCGGCTTGTCGTCCCACCTGAAAAGTATACATATTAGAACGAACGTGATAATAAAAGATAATAGAAGTTAGCGTAAAAGTGATAATAAAATAAAGTTTGCGATAATAAAAGTATTCTATATATTAATTAGACACTTACCACTGGCCTATGGCAGGATTGCGAGACAGAATAATCCGGTTACTCTCCTGCTGTGTCGTCGGGATCGCCACCTGCTCTTGCTCTTGCTCTTGCTCCTGCTCCTGCTCCTGCTCCTGCTCCTGCTCCTGAAAGGCAGCATCCTCCTCGTTCCGCTCATCATCAGCACGACGAGAATGACTAGTGCTACCTATGATTCGTCTGATAAACGACCCACCTGCCATAAGTAAAAGCTATATACAATGGAAATTGTTAGGTAGTTCAATATATAAAAACCGTGAGCAAACTTTTTGAATTACAATGCAAAGTTTCAAATTTGATTATAATTGTATTTTGACAAATAGATTACAATTAACTAGTGACCCTCACTATCACTATTACTACAAATCAACAAACTTTCATCATCTGAAAAAAGTATTCCGACTTCTTCCTCATCTTCCTCATTTTGTACTAGTTGAATTTCTTCATCTTCATCATCTGTTTCTTTTTCTTCATCACCGATGTCCTTGTCATACTCCCCTTCACCCCTTTCAATAACCACTTCATATTCATCCTCACTTTGTGTCTCTTCCACCAAAATTGGTGAAATTGACTGACTATTGACAACCACATCTTCTTGGAAGACAATTTCGTCAACAGGAGCATCAACATGCGATTGTGCCTTGATTTTAAAAACCGCGGACCATTGATTATCTTTCTTAGTGGTCGGATAAGGAGCATAACACACTTGATCCACTTGAAAAGCTGCCACGAATGGGTTATGTCCACGAAGTTTCTTTTTTTAAGTTTACATCGACAAGTCTGTATACCTTATGGATACTAACTCCTTGTGGGGAATTATCAAACCAATCACATTTAAACAATATGGCTTTATAAATTCTGTGCTCGGTATAATAAGAAAGCTCAACTACTTCATTAAGGGTTCCGTAGTAGTCCAACCCTTCAGTAGAACTCACACAAACCCCATTGCTTATAGTAGCTTTCGGAACATCAACTCCCTCTTTAAAAGCACGAAATTTATAGCCATTGATAGAATATCTTCTCCATGTCCTCACCCAGTTACTTGGACCCCCTGCTAGAGCTATTATTAAAGGATCCTTCAATCTATAAGCCTATATATATATCAATAAAACAATATATTAATTATATTCAGATGTTATATTCTCAATATTAATTATTAGTTAATAAGAAATTGAAATGTGATCTTACTTCATTTCCCAACCATTTCGAAAAACTTTTGTCATGTTTGCTCCAAACATCTTCATAAGACGTGACATCAGGATATGTGAGTTTGATGTACGTCTCGAATTCCCTAATAATAAGACTTGACATCAAGACATGTTTTAATTAGTAATGTACGTTTTAACTATAATGAATTAATTTTTATTACGAAAAGTTATTTGTGTAATAATGAATCAACAACTTACTTTTCATAAGTCTCTAAAAATTGCCCATGGTTTCTTAGCACATAAAAATGAGCTTCTTCAAACTCCTTTTCATTTAAGTACCTCGTTATACATTTCCCGGTAGTATTTCCCAAGTCATCATTGAACAACTCGGGTATATTTGAATCTAGTTGGTTATCGTAATTCACACCAACCTCCAAGTCCTTCGCTTTTGTGTCAATGTGATCTTCAAAATATAGGGAACAAAAATTATAAATTTCCTCTAACAAAAAAGCGTTGCATATGGAACCCTCGACCCGAGCTTTGTTGCCAACCTTCTTTTTCAAATGATTAAGGAACCTCTCAAATGGATACATCCATCGATATTGGACAGGTCCTCCAACTTTCGCTTCATAAGGTAAGTGAATAGGTAAATGCTCCATGGAATTGAAGAAAGAAGGGGAAAATATCATTTCTAACTTGCATAATATCTCCGCAATTCTTGACTCTAGATGTTCCATGGAATCAACTGTAATCGTAGAAGTACACAAGTCTCTAAAAAATTGGCTTATCTCAGTTATAGCATTCCAAGAATTCGTCGGGAGTAAATGTTTCAATGCATCAGGAAGTAACCGTTCCATAAAGACATGACAATCATGACTTTTCATGGAATGTAACACCAAATTTCTATGGTCAACACACCGACTCAAATCTGAAGCATAACCATCCGGGCATTTCAAACTAGCAACCCATTCGCATAGAGCCTTCTTCTCCGCTGTCTCTAAAACAAACCTAGATGATATGGGTCGTTTCAAGCAATACTCAAGAAAGTCAGCTTTACCCTTAGGGCCAAACGAAGTTTTCTTTGTTACATTCATCATCGTGTTGATAAGTTGTTCAAAAACGTTTTTCTCAATGTGCATAACATTTAAGTTGTGTCGAATCAACAATGTCTTCCAATAAGGGAGTTCCCAGAATATGCTTTGTTTCCACCAACCTTCAGTTTTGTCGTCTTTCAATCTTTTCATTTCTTCAGCAGAAGACTCGACAACTTTTTGTAAACCTTTTACCGAATCCCAGACTTCAGCACCGGTTAATTTGATTGCAACTATGGTATCCTCAGTTTTCCTATTCTTTAGAAAATACTTACAATTGTTGCGGAAAGGATGATCATGTTTCAAGAAAGTACGATGACAATCGAACCAACAAACCTTTCGACTATGTTTCAGAAAAAAGGATTTAGGATCTGTTTGAAGACAATAAGGACAAGCACGGTATCCGGCTGTGGACCAGTCGGAAAGCATGCCATATGCAGGAAAATCATTGATCGTCCATAGTAATGCCACTTTTAATTGAAAGTTACGTTTCTTAGAGACATCATAGGTATCCACACCGGTTTCCCAAAGTTCTTTCAACTCTTTGATCAACGGTTGGAGGTAGACATCCAATTTTGCTTTAGGGTTATTAGGACCTAGAACGATCATAGATAAGAACATAAATTGCCTCTTCATGCATAACCAAGGGGGTAAGTAGTACGGGGTTACAATCACGGGCCAACACGAGTAAGACTTCCCGAATTGGCCATAAGGTGAAAATCCATCTGTACACAAACCTAGGCGAACATTGCGAGGCTCACTTGCAAATTCTGGATACTCTCTATCGAAATGTTTCCACGCTTCTCCATCACTTGGGTGTGCCATTGTCCCTCTTTCTCTTACGCGAGAGTTTTTATGGTGCCAACTCATCTCACCTGCTATGTGTTTGGTTGCAAATAGTCGTTGTAACCTTGGCGCAAGCGGGAAATAAGTCAGTGGTTTACAAGGTATTCGCTTCCGGCCACTTAAATTCTTTTTACCTTTATACCGAGAGGCATGACATTTGGTACATTCCTCAAGATCGTCATTTTCTTCCCAAAAAAGCATGCAACCGGTAGGACATGCATCGATTTTCACATGGGGTAGTTGGAGTCCCTTAAGCAAATTCTTAATCTCTTGGAAATTGCGCGCCATTTGATTATTTTTTGGAATAATGTCACTAATTAACGACATAAAACCATTGG
>JAIUZE010005093.1:0-18138 GCA_022085475.1 Heliosperma pusillum
ACATGGGTGTCTTTGTTGGTTGTTGTCTGAACTGGATTGCCAAATGAGGTTGTTCCCCTAGCTCCTGCTTCATCCTCCCCAGGTTGGAAAGATTTGAGCATCAAATCTCCAGGGTTCTCTTCTTCACTGTCATAGTAGGGGCTAAGGTCTCCTATGTTAAATGTGCCATGAACTCCATATTCTCATGGCAAATCCACCTTGTAAGCATTGGCTCCCACCTTTTCTATGACTTCAAAAGGGCCTTCTGCTCAAGGCATAAGTTTGTTCTTTCTTTTGCTTGGGAACCTTTCCTTTCTGAGGTGTAACCACACCAGGTCACCTGCTTGAAACTCCTTCTTTCCTCTTGGCACCTTGGCTTTGATTTTGTACTGCTCATTAGTCTTCTCTATGTTTCTCTTAACCTGTTCATGCAACCTGAGCATTTGTTCCACCCTTTTCTTGGCATCATAGTTCATTATCTCTTTAGGCACATTGGATAGCTCCATAGGCATGAGTGGGTTGCTGCCATAGACCACCTCAAAGGGACTGTGGCCAGTACTTGATGAAGGGGCCCTGTTGAAGGCAAATTCTGCTTGGGCTAGTTTGAGATCCCAATCTCCTAGTGACTTCTTCACAATGCACCTCAGTATTCTCCCTAGGGTTTTGTTAGTGATTTCTGTTTGACCATCAGTTTGAGGATGGTGGGATGTACTAAAAAGCAGCCTGGTGTCTAGGAGCTTCCACAGGGTCTTCCAGAAGTAACTCATAAACTTTGTATCCCTGTCTGAAACAATTGATCTAGGCACTCCATGTAGTTTGACTACTCCTTTGAAGTAAAGCTCAGCAACCCCTGAGGCATCCTCAGTCTTCCTACATGGCACAAAGTGAGCCATTTTGCTAAATCTGTCAACCACAACCATGATGGAATCCTTTCCCCTAGGAGTCTTGGGCAGAGCCACAATGAAATCCATGCTGATGTCTTCCCAAGGTTTGTCAGGTACAGGCAGTGGAGTGTAAGGCCCTGCTTGGAAAGAACTCTTTGCCTTTTGGCAAGTAGAACACCTCCTAAGAATAGCTTGAACATCCCCTTCCATCCTAGGCCAGTAAAACTGATCTTGCAGGATATCCATGGTCTTCTGCACCCCAAAATGTCCTGCTAGCCCATTAGAGTGGACTTCCCTCCCCAATAGGTCCCTGTATGAGCCCCTAGGGACACACAATTTGTTCCCCTTAAACATGTAACCTTCCTGCAGCTGATACTTGGTCTCTTTTACTCTAGGACTGTTCTGCAGGGTTAACCAATCCTCCATGAAATCAGGATCATCCTGGTACAGCTCCTTCATAAACTCAAAGCCTAGCACCCTTTGTTGGATTGTCACCAACATAGAATGTCTCCTAGACAAGGCATCTGCTACCACATTTAACTTACCTTCCTTGTATTTGCTTGAGAAGTTGAAGGACTGAAGGTATTCAACCCATTTTGCATGCCTTGCACTGAGCTTGTGTTGGCCATTTATGTATTTCATGGCCTCATGATCAGAGTGAAGTACAAAAGGCTTGGGTTTAAGATAATGGCTCCAGTACATGAGGGCTCTCACCAAGGCATAAAACTCCTTGTCATATGTGGAGTAATTGAGCTTAGCCCCATTGAGCTTCTCACTGAAGAAGGCCACAGGTTTCCTTCCTTGGATGAGTACTGCTCCAATCCCTACCCCACTTGCATCACACTCTACTTCGAATAGCTGATCAAAATCAGGTAGAGCTAGTATAGGTGCCTCACAAAGCTTCTTTTTGATGAGCTCAAAGGCTGCTTGTGCCTGTTCAGTCCACTTGAACTCACCCTTCTTCCTCCCTTCTGTTACAGGCACCATGATAGTGCTGAATCCCTGTATGAACCTCCTATAGAAGGAGGCTAGGCCATGAAAACCCCTAACCTCAGTGATGTTCTTGGGAATAGGCCAAGACTTGATGGCTGCAATCTTCTCCTGATCCACAGATATGCCCTTGAAAGAGATGACATACCCCAAGAATTTAACCTCCTCAGCCATGAAAGTACACTTCTCCATTTTCCCAAAGAGCTTATGCTCTCTCAGTTTCAGAAACAACAACTTTAGATGGTTCAGATGTTCAGATTTGCCCTTACTATAGACCAGGATATCATCAAAGTACACCACAATGAATTGACCTATGAAAGGCCTTAAGACTTCAGTCATAAGTCTCATGAATGTACTAGGGGCATTGGAGAGACCAAATGGCATCACCAGCCATTCATAGAGCCCATGCTTGGTTTTAAATGCTGTTGTCCACTCATCCCCCTCCCTGATTCTCACCTGGTGGTAACCTTGCCTAAGATCTATCTTGGAGAATAGACTGGCTCCACTTAACTCATCCAACATGTCATCCAGCCTTGGGATGGGAAACCTGTACTTGACAGTGATATTGTTAATGGCCCTGCTGTCAATACACATTCTCCATGAACCATCCTTTTGAGGGACTAGGAGGGCAGGCACTGCACAAGGACTCAAGGATTCCCTGACAAATCCCTTTGACATTAGCTCCTCTACCTGCCTCTGCAACTCTTGGGTGGACTTGGGGTCACTCCTGTATGCTGGCCTGTTAGGTAGCATGGCACCTGGGATGAGGTCTATCTGGTGCTCTATGCCCCTTAGGGGGGGAAGTCCTGATGGTAGTTCTTCTGGAAATACATCCTCATGCTCACTGATCAGCTCCTTTACCTCTGGGGGCACCTCAACTGGTTCCTCAACCTGTTTGGATAAGAGGAAATATACAGGTTGTGCTTGTTCCACCTCTCTGAGCATGGCTGCCTCTGTGAGGAAAAGAACCTCCTTGGATCCACTGGTACTAGGACTACCATAGTCCCTAGTGTTTGGGGGTAAAGGTGTCAGGACTATCCTTTGATTCCCATGTCTAAAAGTGTACACATTGCTCTTCCCTTTATGCAAGGCATCTTTATCAAACTCCCATGGTCTGCCCAGCAGTCAATGGCATGCATCCATAGGCACTACATCACAAGTCACCTCATCCTTGTAGGTGCCTCCAATAGAGAAGGACACTAAACATTGTTGATCAACCCTTACTTCAGCACCCTTGTTCAGCCATCTGAGTTTGTAAGGGTTGGGGTGGGGTTTGGTCTCCAAGTCAAGCTTGTTAACCAAGGTAACTGAGGCCCCATTGGTGCAACTTCCCCCATCTATGATCACATTACAAACCCTCCCTTGAATAGTACACCTGCTCCTAAAGATTAGAGATCTCTGGTCTTCTTCTAGGGGTTGATGCTGAGAGTGCATAACCCTCCAAAGAACAAGGTTGTGACCAGTGTCTGGTGGGGCTACTACCAAAGGGGCATCACCTTCCTCTTGCTGTTCTCCTGTTCCCTCCTCCTGCTCATACTCAATGAGCCCTTCCTTCTCCCATTCCATGACTTCCACTGCTGTCAAGGCTCTTCTTGAGGGACAGACTCTCTTAAAGTGGCCATAACCTTGACATTGATAACATTTTCTCTTCTCTTCTGAAGGGGTGAGGGTAGGTTGCTGACTTACAGGTGCCTTACCCTTGTCCAAGGGGTTCCTATTAAAAGTTATGGGAGTCCTAGGACCCTCCCCAATTCTGACCCCAACATAAGGTTTAGTTATAGCAGGTTTGGTGAAAGACTTGGTTGTTTCCTTCCCTATTTTCTCAACCCTAAGGGATAGGTTAACCACATCCTCAAAGGACCATAGGGGCTGCATTCTAACCTTGTTAGCAATGCCTGGGCTTAGGCCTTCTAGGAATCTAGCAATCCTTTGTTCAGGTTTCTCAGTGATGTCACATTGAAGGGTAAGCTGCTCAAACTCTCTCAGATAAGACTCAACAGCTTTTTCATTTTGTTTTAGTTTAGACAGCTTGATGAACAAATCCTGAGTATAATCCTTAGCAACAAACTTGTTCAACATTTTTTTCTTCAACTTAGACCAGGATTTGATGGGTTCCTTCCCCTCCCTAGCCCTTAGACTCTTCATGGTTTCATACCACAGGGAAGCATACCCTTTCAATTTCAGAATAGCTACTTTAAAGGCTTTAGCATCATTGTATCCTTTGTATTCAAAGACTCTCTCTATATCCCTAAGCCATTCTAACAAATCCTCAGGATTTAAGCTACCAGAAAACTCAGGAATGTCTACCTTGAGGTGTTTATCAGTGAGGCCATGCCCTGAAGCTCTGCTCCTTGTGGATTCATCTGAGTCTGAAGGTTCCTCCTCTTCAGGTGGTCTGACCCTGCCTCCTGGTGGACCTAGGCCTCTCCCACGACCTCTACCTCTTCCTCCAGCAAATATTTGGTTGCCTATCACCTGATCCAAGGCTCTGGTTAGGGTGGTTACAACCCCAGCCAGGTCCTCCATCCTTGCTTCTACTCCTGCCAATCTCTCTTCACTCATTGGGCTATTTTTGTAGTTTTGAATGTAGTTTGGTTAAATGAACTCACAGTAGAAATAAACCTTAGCTCTGATAACCAATTTGAAACACCAAACTAGGGGCTAAGACAAGAATAGAAAACACACAACACAAGACAAGGACAAGATAGATAAAACCCTGTATTTAGGACTACCAAGACAAGCACAGATAGTTCTAAATGCAGTGAATCCCAAGCTAAACTCACCCACTAAGACAAGCACAAGTGAATGACCCTAACTCAGGCCAACAAACTAAGACTAGCACAAGTTTGTTGAGGGTTGAGAGCTAACCAAGACTAGCACAGGTTAACAAAGAAAGAGTGGAAACTCTGGTTTTAATCATTCAACATTTTGAGTTTCTTTCAAGGCAAAAGGCTCTTTATATAGAGCATTACAAAAGATCCTCACCATCCAACATAAGACTACATCTAAGGGCTTAAAGGACCCTTGAAATAACAACAAATGAGATACAAAAGTCTACTAGTAAGACGAGCAAAACAGACTGCAACAACTTCAGAAAAAGCAACTGAAAAGTAAGTTTGTCTCCTTTCCTGAAATGGCATTGTTTGAGCAGTTTTCTTTGGGGTTGTTTGGCTGTCTGGTGCTACAAATGGAACCTTGAGAGGGACTTCTAAGCTCCTTCCAACGTCCTTATTAATACTACTAAGGGTCACACAAAAGTAAGATGCCTTTGTTCATCCATTGGTCTTGAAACCAGCCTGGCTCTCAAAGTGACTGATTAACTTGTGGGCTGTTTTACTTGAACTTCCAAGGATAATTTGGAAAACTTATCCTGGACTTTTTTGTAGCTAAGGACCTCAACTATATGGGAAAAGAAGTTGGAGCCCTTGCTTGGACAATTGCTGTAGGATATGTGGCCTGGAACTGGTACTTGTGTCTGTGGAATCCTTCTGGCTGTTGTTGATTTGGGACCTTGTTACTCTGGTTGGCATGGCTTGTGTAGAGGTTGTTGTTGCTTGATCATGAGCCTTTGATGGTGTCATAACTTGATTGTGTGTTGCTTGGACATGGTTACCTTTTGTTGCTTTTGAAAACTTAGTTGTTTGGACTTGATCTGCCTTAGACTGAACATGGGTGTCTTTGTTGGTTGTTGTCTGAACTGGATTGCCAAATGAGGTTGCTCCCCTAGCTCCTGCTTCGTAACCCCTTGTTTGAACAATGAGTCTTCGTTTCTTCATTACCCATTGTTTGCATTGTAACTCTTTGTGTGAACATTGAGTCTTCTTTGCTTCATTACTCATTGTTTGCATTGTAACTCCTTGTGTGAACAATGAGTCTTCCTTGCTTCATTACCCATTGTTACATTGTAACTCGTTGTGTGAATAATAAGTCTTCCTTGCTTCATTACCCATTGTTGTATTGTAACTCCTTGTGCGAACATAGAGTTTTCCTTGCTTCATTACCCATTGTTTGCATTATAACTCCTTGTGTGAACAATGAGTTTTCCTTGATTTATTACCCATTGTTTACATTGTAAGTCGTTGTGTAAGTCTTCCTTCATTACCCATTGTTTGCATTGTAACTCCTTGTATGAACAATGAGTCTTCCTTGCTTCATTACCCATTGTTTGCATTGTAACTCCTTGTGTGACAATGAGTCTTCCTTGCTTCATTACCCATTGTTTGCATTATAACCCCTTGTGTGAACAATGAGTCTTCTTTGCTTCATTACCCATTTTTTGCATTGTAACTCCTTGTGTGAAAAATGAGTCTTTTTTGCTTCATTACCCATTCTTCCATTGTAACTCGTTGTGAGAACAATCAGTCTTCCTTGCTTCAATACCCATTGTTGCATTGTAACTCCTTGTGTGAACAATGAGTCTTCCTTGCTTCATTACCCATTGTTACATGTAACTCCTTGTGTGAACAATGAGTCTTCCTTGCTTCATTACCCATTGTTGCATTGTAACTCCTTGTGTGAACAATGAGTCTTCCTTGCTTCATTACCCATTGTTGCATTGTAACTCCTTGTGTGATCAATGAGTCTTCCTTGCTTGATTACCCATTGTTTGTATTCTAACCCCTTGTGTGAACAATGAGTCTTCCTTGCTTCATTACCCATTGTTTGCATTGTAACTCCTTGTGTGAACAGTGAGTCTTCTTTGCTTCATTACTCATTGTTTGCATTGTAACTTCTTGTGTGAACAATGAGTCTTCCTTGCTTCATTCCCCATTGTTGCATTGTAACTCCTTGTGTGAACAATGAGTCTTCCTTGCTTCATTACCCATTGTTTGCATTGTAACTCCTTGCGTGAACAATGAGTCTTCCTTGATTTATTACCCATTATTTACATTGTAAGTCCTTGTGTAAGTCTTCCTTCATTACCCATTGTTTGCATTGTAACTCTTTGTGTGAACAATGAGTCTTCCTTGCTTCATTACCGATTGTTTGCATTGTAACTCCTTGTGTGAACAATGAGTCTTCTTTACTTCATTACCCATTGTTTGCATTGTAACAACTTGTATGAACAATGAGTCTTCCCTGCTTCATTACCCATTGGTGCATTGTATCTCGTTGTGTGAACAATGAGTCTTCCTTGCTTTATTACCCATTGTTCCATTGTAACTCGTTGTGTGAACAATGAGTCTTCCTTGCTTCATTACCCATTGTTTGCATTGTAACCCCTTGTTTAAGCAATGAATCTTCCTTTCTTCATTACCCATTGTTTGCTTTGTAACTCCTTGTGTGAACAATGAGTATTCTTTGCTTCATTACTTATTGTTTGTATTGTAACTCCTTGTGTGAACAATGAGTGTTCCTTGCTTCATTACCCATTGTTACATTGTAACTCCTTGTGTGAACAATGAGTCTTCCTTGCTTCATTACCCATTGTTTCATTGTAACTTCTTGTGTGAACAATGAGTCTTCCTTGCTTCATTACCCATTGTTCCATTGTAACTCCTTGTGTGAACAATGAGTCTTCCTTGCTTCATTACCCATTGTTTGCATTGTAACTCCTGGTGTGAACCATGAGTCTTCTTTGCTTCATTACTCATTGTTTGCATTGTAACTCCTTGTGTGAACAATGAGTCTTCCTTACTTCATTACCCATTGTTACATTGTAACTCCTTATGTGAACAATGAGTCTTCCTTGCTTCATTACCCATTGTTGCATTGTAACTTTTTGTGTGAACAATGAGTCTTCCTTGCATCATTACCCTTTGTTGCATTGTATCTTCTTGTGTGAATAATGAGTCTTCCTTGTTTAGTTACCCCATTGTTTGCATTTTAACTCCTTGTGTGAACAATGAGTCTTCCTTGCTTTATTACCCATTGTTTACATTTTAAGTCCTTGTGTGAGTCTGCCTTCATTACCCATTGTTTGCATTGTAACTCCTTGTTTGAACAATGAGTCTTTCTTGCTTCATTACCCATTGTTTGCATTGTAACTCCTTGTGTGAACAATCAGTCTTCTTTGCTTCATTACTCATTGTTTGCATTGTAACTCCTTGTGTGAACAATGAGTCTTCCTTGCTTCATTACCAATTGTTACATTGTAACTCCTTGTGTGAACAATGAGTCTTCCTTGTTTCATTACCCATTATTGTATTGTAACTCCTTGTGTGAATAATGAGTCTTCCTTGCTTCATTACCCATTGTTTACATTGTAACTCTGTGTGAACAATGAGTCTTCTGCTTCATTACACATTGTTACATTGATAACTCTTGTGGAACAATGGAGTCTCCTGCTTTCAGTACCTATGGTTGGATTGTAATCCTTGTGTGACACAATGAGTCTTATTGCAACAGGAGTAATCAAGGGAAAGCCTAAATTTCATGGTCATGATTAGCCTTAAAAGACTCCAAGCTTATGGGTGCTTCAAAGTCACCAAATCCTACTTAAAGCAAATGTGATCGCAGCAGGAACAAGATAAGGGTCATGTTCTTGGCAACTTAATTTAAGCTACACTCATTTAATCTTGATGATCTTTATATGGTTGGAAAGCTTAGTGTCTTAGCTACAAAATGAAGTTGGAACCACCACCATATCAGGTGTGTAGCTTGCTCTATGGTTGCTATAAGACAGCCCCTACAGAAGAGTGCAATGTAGAGATCAGCCTGACCCCCTGTTACTAAATGCATCATAGCTGAAGGTTGGATGACTAGAATTGAGTGATTCCAAATGGAGGAAGAAGCTAACTCATTTAGCTTCAAAATGGCACCTTGGGTTACTCCTACATCATCCTAAACAGAAAGTTATGGCCTGAGCAAAACGGGTATAGTTAGTGGCAAGTCTGCTGGGTATGTGATTAAGACCAATCTGCACTCAAAGTTGCATAACTCAAAATCTACTGAATGTTTAGGGGTGATTCTTTTTGGAGGAGAAAGCTAACATCCATAGCTTTCACATGAGCTATCATAGGTCTTCAAATTCATCTTGAGCAGAGAGTTATGAGTGTTACAAAATACAATCGGAAGGGTCCATGTCCTATCTCACCCGGTTCAGGTCTAACATCAAAGAGCTTCGTCCAAGGCAACCCCTAATATGAATTAAGTTGTTACAAGGCCTAATACTCTTAGTTTAGGGTCTTAGGAAGAGAAAAGTCCAGGAAAGTTTTTGCTAATTCACAATAAAAGAGCAGGTTTAGCTAAGAACAAACAAATGGGTCCAGATAGGGACATTTCAGCATTGTCTTGTACCAAGGCTGTTTTGGGTGCTATATTTGGCTAGGCAAGACAAGGGCACGACTTGAAAGTCATCCTAACCCTTTGTACTTGAAGATGGTAGCTGCCAAGCCCAAGCTCCAAGGTCTTACACATCTTAATTGACCTTGCACAACAAGACAAAGAGGAGCAGCCTGTTTTCTGTCTTATGCTTTATGCTTTATTACTTTATGCTTTTGTATCCTAGTTAGTATTCTGATTTGTGTAAGGCCAAGGCCACGACTTATTGTACATTAGATGATTTGAGACCCTTAGATGTGTCTCTCTTGGCCTATATAAGCCTTGCTTTGTAACCTAATGAAATCAGATTTGATGAATGAATGAAAGAATTGAAAACAATGTTTTCTTTTTATACTCTTGGCTGTGTGCTTGAGTGAACCTTCTTGGCTTAGTGCTGGAAGTTGTGGTGTTCTCATTTGCTTTGTGCTTTGAGGACTCACTTATCTTGGTCATTGGCTTTGTGCTTTGACTAAGAGAACCTCTATCCATTGGCTGTGTGCTTTGGAAGAGCCTATCCTTGTTTCATTTGTTTAACTTTCAGTCTTGTTTTCGAACCATTTGTGTGTGTGTGTCCAAGCCATCAAAACCTTACTCAAATCAATACTTTTCTGAGTATTTACAGTGCAATTGGTTATCAGAGCTTTGGTTTGTGAGTTTATGTTTCCCTACCTACATTATAAACACAAAAACAACCTGTTTTCAAGAGAGGAGTGCAATCTGATTTGTGTGAGTAAATCAGTAGCAAGGTTTGTTATGCCTTATGTTCCATGTCAAAGAATGAAGCCTTGTGACCTTGGTTCCATCTCCAAGTCCTTAGAAGAAGCTAGGGGGAAGTTGCAAGCTCTTACAAAAGGGTATGATGGTGATGTGCTTCCAAAGAAGGCAACCAGCAACTATGGTGTTCCAAGGGAGCCTAAACCTCCTGATTTGTACCAAGGGAAGTACCACCTGCCACATGAGTGTTCTAAGCCCTCTCCTACCCTTGGGAGCAAAGGTAAAACACCATTACTTCCTTCCTTTAGTGAAAACAGTAGAGCATTTGTGTCTTGGTTGTATGATGTTGAATGCTACTTTGAGCACAAGTGTTATTCTGAAAAAAGGAAGCTTGAACTTGTTGTGTCTTGTTTAAAGGATTTTGCTTTGCTATGGTATAATACTCTTAAACTTTCAAGGAGAATCGAGGGGAAGGGTATGATTAGTTCTTGGTTTAAACTTAAAAGGAACATGAAACAAGAGTATCTACCTTGTTCTACCATGGAGGATTTATGGACTGAACTAAAAGCCCTTAAACAAAGTTCATTGTGTGTCCTTGAATATGCTAAGTTGTTTGAGGAACTACACTTTGTTTGTGATATGAATGTTGAGGTTGTGCAAAAGGGAATTAGATTTTACCATGGCTTGAAATCTGAAATTGCAAAGAGAATTGATGTAGAAGTGTTGTATCCATATGATGATTTGCTTGAGTTAGCCTTATATGTTGAGAAGATCTTAGTAAGGCCTACAAATCATGAGGTCTTAACTAAAGGGGATAGTTTAGAAGCCATCAAAACAGTTGGGAAAGATAAGAGTTTAGGCCAAATGGTTGTTGTGTCATGCTTGGATGTTGTTTGTCCTATGTCTAAGCTTAAACCAAAGGTCATGAGTACATGTGCTGAAGTGAAACGGTCATGTAGTGCTATCATTGAGAACCCATGTTTTGAAAATAAAACCTCCTTGAACTCAACCTATGAGCCTACTAATGAAGAAGAGAATAGCCTTGTCCTTTCTTGTGGAGCCATCAATGAGCAAGCTACTGATTTGGCTCCTATAAAGGTGATTGTCGACCAAGGACTACTTGAGCATCAAACCATGAATTTTGGACAGTCCATGGTCATGTTCAATGGTGGTAGTTGTTGGGAGTCGATCAAGGGTGAAGCAAAAGAAGTGTCTTGGGTTGTTCCATGCTCAAGTGTACCAAATCTGATCTCCTACACAAGGCATGATTCTTGCATCTTAAATTTCATCTTGAGAGGTATATCTTGTACTCTTGCATCCCCACACTTTCATTATTACATGTTAATGAGGTTACAAGTTATTCTTGCTCATTTGGGTGCAACCTCATACATGTTAAGGAGTGAAATTGATCAATCTAAACCCTACTGTCCAACTATGATCTTCTTGTGTTTTAAGATGAGTAATGCTCAAAATGGTTGTGAGAACTTGTTGAGATTATGTGGAACACCAAGGGGAGGTTCACTACTTGATGTTGCTCAAGTTTTAGTTCATTTGGTGTTGTATATGATGAGTCCAATGCACAAAAACAATAGCTGCCCACTTGAAGCTTTCTCGTGTTCTACTTGTTGTATAAGCACTCGTTTGGATGTGTGCTATGTGAATGATGCTTGTTTTGATGTGAGTGACCCTTTTTATAACTTGATATCTACTGAAGAGGAGCTGAATGTGAGAAGAGGTACCCTAGGGGCTGATTTGCTTCTTGCTTATGCTTCACTTAAAGAGTGTTGGTCACCTAAGGATGTTAAGGGAGTAGTCAATGAGAACAAATCAAGCTTGGGGTGCAAATATGAACATTTTGATTTGGGTACCACATGTATTGGGATACTTGATAGGAGGTTGAGTCCAAAGCTTGCTATGAGTACATTTCATCCCGGTGGAACACAATCCCCAAATGATAGACAAGCTCATGATACTACAAGAAGAATAAGGGTACATATGAAGTCTAGGGAGGATGTCATACACCTCGCATTTGATCCAGGAGGAACAAGCACTATTTGGTTGAGTATGCAATCTAAAGTTGGGAATGGTACAACATATCTTTTGCCATTTACCATTCTAGTATATGATCCAGGAGGAGGCCATGAGAGTCTATTACTTAGAGTTGTACTTGATCTTTGATGGTTAGAAGAACAAGCTCCTTGGCAGCAAGTCTCTTCATTTTGATCCACAAGAATTTGAGGGCAAATTCTTTTGAAGAAAGGGAGTTTGCAACAGGAGTAATCAAGGGAAAGCCTAAATTTCATGGTCATGATTAGCCTTACAAGACTCCAAGCTTATGGGTGCTTCAAAGTCACCAAATCCTACTTAAAGCAAATGTGATCGCAGCAGGAACAAGTTAAGGGTCATGTTCTTGGCAACTTAATTTAAGCTACACTCATTTAATCTTGATGATCTTTATATGGTTGGAAAGCTTAGTGTCTTAGCTACAAAATGAAGTTGGAACCACCACCATATCAGGTGTGTAGCTTGCTCTATGGTTGCTATAAGACAGCCCCTACAGAAGAGTGCAATGTAGAGATCAGCCTGACCCCCTGTTACTAAATGCATCATAGCTGAAGGTTGGATGACTAGAATTGAGTGATTCCAAATGGAGGAAGAAGCTAACTCATTTAGCTTCAAAATGGCACCTTGGGTTACTCCTACATCATCCTAAAGAGAAAGTTATGGCCTGAGCAAAACGGGTATAGTTAGTGGCAAGTCTGCTGGGTATGTGATTAAGACCAATCTGCACTCAAAGTTGCATAACTCAAAATCTACTGAATGTTTAGGGGTGATTCTTTTTGGAGGAGAAAGCTAACATCCATAGCTTTCACATGATCTATCATGGGTCTTCAAGTTCATCCTGAGCAGAGAGTTATGAGTGTTACAAAATACAATCAGAAGGGTCCATGTCCTATCTCACCCGGTTCAGGTCCAACATCAAAGAGCTTCGTCCAAGGCAACCCCTAATATGAATTAAGTTGTTCCAAGGCCTAATACTCTTAGTTTAGGGTCTTAGGAAGAGAAAAGTCCAGGAAAGTTTTTGCTAATTCACAATAAAAGAGCAGGTTTAGCTAAGAACAAACAAATGGGTCCAGATAGGGACATTTCAGCATTGTCTTTTACCAAGGCTGTTTTGGGTGCTATATTTGGCTAGGCAAGACAAGGGCACGACTTGAAAGTCATCCTAACCCTTTGTACTTGAAGATGGTAGCTGCCAAGCCCAAGCTCCAAGGTCTTACACATCTTAATTGACCTTGCACAACAAGACAAAGAGGAGCAGCCTGTTTTCTGTTTTATGCTTTATGCTTTATTACTTTATGCTTTTGTATCCTAGTTAGTATTCTGATTTGTGTAAGGCCAAGGCCACGACTTATTGTACATTAGATGATGCATTTGAGACCCTTAGATGTGTATCTCTTGGCCTATATAAGCCTTGCTTTGTAACCTAATGAAATCAGATTTGATGAATGAATGAAAAATTGAAACCTTTGTTTCCAATTTCTAAACTCATGGCTGTGTGCTTGAGTGAACCTTCTTGGCTTAGTGCTGGAAGTTGTGGTGTTCTCATTTGCTTTGTGCTTTGAGGACTCACTTATCTTGGTCATTGGCTTTGTGCTTTGACTAAGAGAACCTCTATCCATTGGCTGTGTGCTTTGGAAGAGCCTATCCTTGTTTCATTTGTTTAACTTTCAGTCTTGTTTTCGAACCATTTGTGTGTGTGTGTCCAAGCCATCAAAACCTTACTCAAATCAATACTTTTCTGAGTATTTACAGTGCACTTCTTTGCTTCATTACTCATTATTTGCATTGTAACTCCTTGTGTGAACAATAAGTTGTGGGAAAATATCCGTATACTTCCCTTTAAATCATTCAGGATTATAATGAAATTATGATTATATGATTAATAGTCATAAACGAAAATGCATAATAAGCGAGAGATTAGAAATAACCTTTAGTCCTTGCTTTAATGCCCTAAGAACAATATCAAAATGATGATATCTCCTAATCGTAGCACCTAAGATAGAATGAGAAATGCCCTTGAGTTTGCTAGAATGTTTTGTGAAAAGTTACTGTTAACTTTTTTTTAATTTTTGTGATGTGTAGAGATGGAGGCACAAGAGAGAATGAATTAGGGTTAGAATAAAAACTCAATTTTTCCCCCTTCTATTCATTTCTCACGGCCCAAATCAGGTTATATGGGGAGATATTTTCTCCTCTAATTAACCACTAATGGACCGAAAATTCCAGAGTGAATCTGGACTTTATTTCGGTTAAATTCGCTTTAATATATAATGTGTATTATTATTATAAATGTCATTTGTGTTGTCATGTATTAATATGTCCATACAACATTTTGTAGTTGATACATTAATACCGGTTTGACAACATCTAATATGACAATCGTATAATATATACGTTAATTATAATTATCCGTATAATTACGAATTAACATTTAAATTCGCATAAGCTTACATTATATATATGCTAATTAAATACAACAGTTTATATTTAATTACGAATTACTTTTAATTCGTCTCAGCTTATATTATTTAATCATTATTAAATAATCGTCTCATCATCACATTGACTAACCTTTTAGTCAAATACACTGACTAACCTTTTAGTCATATAATAGGGCATCAATATGATTATTTTCTCAAATAATCACATCTCTCAAACACATCCTATAGGTGTGACTTTTAGGGACCAGTTGATCACCGTCATCTGTATGACAATAACGTCAAACTTATCTAGCAAGCCAACCGTTATTGATGAACGTTAATCAACTGATTTTTATACAAAGTATACCCCGTGAACCTACAGAGATTTATTTATGTTATTGCACTAACTGTGGAGGACACTAGCTCCAACAATCTCCCACTTGTCCGTACAAGTGTATGTGCGATAACCGATTCTCATATCCATTAAATTTCTCCACTCAATGTAAAAAATTTGCAAAGTCCGTATTCCAAAGGTCGCATTTTACAAGCGATCATATCAAGAGTGGTTTCCCCGACTAGGGAGTAACTTAACTGATAAACGAATCTTATTCGAGCATGGCCATGCATTTCAGTTACAGCTCCTCGAGTGGCCCTGAGAAATAACATAACCTGATAAAGGTTGGATATTTCTTAACTCGAATCTTGCGATAAAAGCGCAGTATGAAAGACCCAGTAAAAATCTACTTAGCTCCTGTTAAGGTCGACCACGAGAAAGAAACCAAAGTCACCCAAAAACTGCCTTAATCTCAAGAGACAGTCGATAGTCAAAAGAATCGACTCTAGGAACACTATGGACGTCCTATCCACGACCTGGCACCTAATGTTCTGAAACATTTAGGACTCCATAACGTTGTCACAAAATTGTCCTGCGAGGTATCATTATAACTCGCATATGTGATCGATTAGTCAACTGTTTGACTTATGGCTCGTTGAACCCACCATCAATCGACTTCACAGAATAATTGCCAGAGTTATCAGCTCATGTAGGCGATTACGGACCAAAACAAATATAATGTAATTCAGTTCACTTTGTGGTGTTCAATGTTGTCAGTACAACCCACATGAAAAACAAAATATAAAACAATACGATGATTTCATAGATAGTTTTATGAAAAAGATACAGGTGTCTAATCCATATAAAACAACTAATACAACTCAGGAACACGTTTGATTCCCATGGAATTAACGTGCCCTTCATGCTTATCATATCTCAATGGTTTAGTGAGAGGATCTGCGACGTTATCATCCGTAGCAATCTTGTCTATCACTATCTCCCTTTGCTCCACGTAATCTCGGATCATGTGAGCCTTCCGTTGTACATGCCTAGACTTGTTGCTGGACTTAGGCTCCTTAGCCTGGAAGATGGCACCACTATTATCACAATAGATGGTGATCGGGTCATCCAAACTAGGAACTACAGTTAGTCCTTGTAAGAACTGACGCATCCATATAGCTTCCTTCGCAGCCTCTGAAGCAGCATAGTACTCGGACTCAGTCGTAGAATCTGCTATAACAGTTTGTTTGGAGCTTTTCCAGCTGACCGCAGCGCCATTAAGAGTAAAAACGAATCCAGACTGAGATTTAGAGTCATCTCGATCCGTTTGGAAGCTGGCATCTGCGTAACCGATTGCGCATAGCTCAGTGTCGCCTCCATAAGTCAATACCCAATCCTTAGTCCTCCGTAGGTACTTAAGGATATTCTTAACAGCCATCCAGTGTGTTTCACCTGGATTGCCTTGGTCCCGACTCGTCATACTCAATGCATATGCCACGTCTGGACGTGTGCATATCATGGCATACATGATCGATCCTATAGCTGATGCATAAGGAACCCGACTCATGCGCTCGACCTCTTCCGATGTCTTTGGTGCCTGAGCTTTACTCAACTGCATCCCAGAAATCATTGGAAGGTACCCCTTCTTGGAGTTGGTCATGCTGAACCTCTCAAGAATCTTATCTATATAAGACTCCTGACTGAGGGATAACATCCGTCGTGATCTATCTCTGTAGATACAGATCCCCAAAATTCTTTGTGCCTCGCCCAGATCTTTCATCTGGAAATGGTTCTTTAACCAAACTTTTAACGAAGTTAAGAGAGGTATGTCATTCCCAATCAAGAGTATGTCATCGACATACAATATTAGGAAGACAATCTTGCTCCCACTCGACTTGATATATAAGCATGGTTCCTCGACCGATCGAGTAAATCCATTCTCTTTTATCACCTAGGTCGAACGACTGATTCCAACTCCGAGAAGCCTGCTTAAAGTCCATAAGGAACGCTTAAGCTTGCATACTTTCTTAGGATTTTTAGGATCAATGAAACCTTCGGGTTGTACCATGTACAACTCCTCCTCCAAATAACCGTTTAAGAAGGCGGTTTTCACATCCATTTGCCAAATTTCATAGGCATGAAAAGCGGCAATCGCTAAGATTATCCGAATGGAACGCAGCATAACTACGGGTGCAAAAATTTCATCATAGTGCAATCCTTGCACTTGAGTGAAACTCTTTGCCACTAGTCGTGCCTTGTATGTATCTGGTTGTCCTTCTACAAAATGCTTTATTTTATAAAGCCATTTGCACTGAAGAGGCCGAACCTTATCAGGTAAGTCAACCAGATCCCATACGTTACTCTCATACATAGAGTCCATCTCGGATTGCATGGCTTCAAGCCATAGCTTAGAGTCGGAACAGGTCATGACACCTTTATAGGTAGCGGGTTCGTTACTCTCTAGGAGTAAAACGTCATCTCTCTCATTCTCCTCGACCATACCAATGTATCTGTCTGGAGGAATAGAGTGTCTACCCGACCTCCTAGGTTCCAAAGGAATATTGACCGCAACCGATGATGAAGGAACGGTTTCCTCCATTGATTGCTCGGTTGTTGGTTCTTGAATCTCCGACAGATCGAAGGTTCTATTACTTGTCCTATTCTCGAGAAACTCTTTCTCTAAGAACGTCGCACTAGCCGCAACAAAAACTCGATGTTCGGTAGGCGAGTAAAAGTAATGCCCAAACATCCCTTTTGGATAACCAATAAAGTATGTCTTGACCGATCGTGGGCCGAGCTTATCGTCAGGTCTCCACTTGACATAAGCCTCGCAGCCCCAAACCCGAATAAAGGACAAGTTAGGGACCGTTCCCTTCCATAATGCATATGGAGTCTTGTCTACAGCTTTAGACGGACTTCGGTTAAGTATTAAAGCAGCTGACAAAAGAGCATAACCCCACAATGAATCAGGTACAACCGTGTGACTCATCATGGATCGAACCATAGCAAGTAATGTTCGATTTCTCCGTTCGGACACACCATTCAATTGTGGTGTTCCAGGTGGAGTTAACTGTAGTACTACACCACAGTCTTTGAGGTGTTGATCAAACTCATTCGAAAGATATTCGCCACCACGATCTGAACGTAGTGCTTTAATCTTTCTATCCAGCTGGTTTTCAACCTTATTCTGGAATTCCTTGAATTTGTCAAAGGACTCACTTTTATGCTTCATTAAGTAGACATAACCATATCTACTCAAATCGTCCGTGAAAGTGATAAAATATCTATAGCCATCTCTAGCGTTGATTGACATAGGTCCACACACATCAGTATGTATGAGTCCTAATAGGTCAGCAGCGCGCATTCGAACACCTTTGAAGGAAATTCGAGTCATTTTGCCTATGAGACATGATTCACACGTGCCAAAAGATTCATAGTCAAATGGGGAGATAGTCCCATTATCAATGTGCTTTTTCACGCGTTTTTCATT
>JAIUZE010005094.1:0-11088 GCA_022085475.1 Heliosperma pusillum
AGGGATTTGAGTGATTAATTCAGTGAAGGGAACCGTTACTTGGAGGTTTTTGACAACTTCCATGAATTTACCGAATTGGGTTTCCTTATGATTTCTCCTCAAACGCTGGGGAAATAGAACTTGATTTTTGATGGGTTCCTTTTCAAGTTCACCCTTCTTTTCAGATTTGTCTTCCGCTTCCTTAGCGGTGGATGGTTGGGTTCCTTTTTGGCTTTCTACATGTGAAGGCTCAACTGTTGGTTCTTTGTGTTGCTGAGGTTCCGTATAAGTGGTACCACTTCTAAGGGTGATAGCATTTGCGGTGTCCCTCGGTTGTTCACCATGAGGTGGGAGTTGGCCTTGTTTTCTTTGGGTAATAGAGGTAGCCAATTGGGCCATTTGAGTTTCAAGCATCTTGATGGCAGCATCTTTGGCTTGATCACTCTTTTGAAATTGAGCAAACATTGAATCCTGTTTTTGAACAACTTGTAGAAGCATAGATTCAATTTTGCTCAAACTTGAGTCATTTGGTTGGCCTTGAATTTGAGGTGGTTGGTGTTGAGGTTGATTTTGGTATGGTTGATTGAAGTTAGGTTGGAATGAAGGTCTCTGGTTTTGAAACCCAGGTGGATTGTAAGGCTTTTGTTGGTGTGGTATGAATGGTTGTTGAGTTTGTTGGTGGGGATTTTGAACATTGGTACTCTTGTAGGACAAAAACGGGTGGTTTTTTGTGTTTTCGTTATAGAAGTTTGAGAAAGCGTTGCCTTGCCTATATCCTTGATAGGCATTGACTTGCTCTATTGAACTTCTACAATCTTGAAAACTATGCCCTCCAATCCCACATGTCTCACATACCACTACGTGGTTAGTGACGTTGATATGTTCCTTGGATTGGGGAGAGCTTCCTACTTGTTGCTGCAGAAGGGCTAATTGGGCTTCCAGGAGTGCTACTTTACTCGAATCATCCTGCTTGGCTTTGAGCGGTATAGCACGCGAGTTGCTATACTGAGAATCGTGAATTGCCATTGACTCGATAGTTGCACTAGCTATCTCTACATCGATTTGATCGAAACGACCATTGTTAGCGGAGTCGAGGATACGACGCGATTCGCCACAACAACCGTTGTAGAATGTGATAGCCAGGAACCATGAATCAAGGCCATGATGATGACATTCTCTCTGTAATTCTTTATATCTTTCCCATGCCTCATAAAGGCTTTCGTCGCCTCTCTGACGGAATCCAGTAATTTGACTTCGTAAGAGCGCGGTTCGTTCTGGTGGGAAATACTTTTGATAGAAAGCAAGAGCTAGACCATCCCAATCAACTATTCCTAGGGCAACTCGGTCAAGACTATTGATCCAGAGTTTTGCCTTTCCTCTTAAAGAGAAGGGAAAGAGCATTTCCCTAATCTGTTCTTGGGATACTCCAGTTTGTCTAATCGTGGAGCAATAGTCACAGAAGTTTTGGATGTGAAGGTTAGGATCTTCTGTGGCATTGCCACCAAATTGATTTCTTTCTATTAAATTGATGAAGGCAGGTTTGATTTCGAAGTTTTGAGCGGTAATTTGAGGTGTAGCGATACCCTTTGGAAGTGTATCTGCGGTGGGTTTAGAATGGTCGGAAAGTCGAACCATTTTTGGTTGTGAAGATGAAGATGGAATGTTGGTTGAAAGTTGATTGGTTTCTGGAAATGGAGATGAGAACAGATCTTCTTCTCCTTCAAGAGTAGGTAGAATATCCAAATATTTCTCACGAATACGGTCTAAACTTGAAATGTCAGAAGCTTTTGAAATTTCGATGAATAGCTTTAATTTCCTACGCAGAGTTCTTTCTAGTTCGGGGTCCAAAGGAATAGGGGTCCCTAGTCTAGAAGATCTGGGCATAAGATAAAAAAACTAAGATGAAAAATCAAGAGAGGTCTAAAGGAATTTGAGTTCCTAAAGACTAGATAAAACTAATCGTGATAGAAATCACAATAGAAAGGAAAACTAAACCGTGCTCCCCGGCAACGGCGCCAAAATTTGATCAGGCCTGTCGCAAGCCCGATGCAAAGATAAATTACCCAGACTAGGCTAATAACAAATTAATGTAATTAGGGAAGTAGGGGTCGATCCTCAGGGAGATGGTGTTTCCTATAGATTGTGAATCGTTTCACAATTGAGTTTTATCTAATGATTTTCTGGGTTTTGGATTTTGTGATGTCTAAACTAATAAAGAACATAAATAAAAACAAAACAAACTGAAATGGAAACGATAAAACAGATAATAAATTAACAATAATGAGAAGCATCTAGGGAAGTAGGTTCACACATGTAGATTGATATATTGATGAAATTGGATTTAAGATATGCAAATAATTCATTGAGCGTTCGTAAGAATGGTGTGTTCATTACAATCATAGATCAGATGGTCTCGCAGGCTTTTAGTGCGATTTACTAGGTCTTAATCCACCATGTCACGCTTTGTCTATTCAATTCCTGTATATCTACCTTGGAAAAGAATTCCATACTAGTCAATGATTGTGATCAAGAATCGTCAACTATTGTTTAAGTCCAAACATGCATAGACACAATGTTTTAAAAGCACAATTTCCTTTATCCAATTATCATCTTTTAATCAATCTAACATGGCTACCCTACACCCTAGAAAGGTGACTACTCACTCATGATTATGTTGGTATTGACAATGAAAGTTAAGGTAAGCATATTTAGTTGAATTCGACAATAATTTAGACTCTCTATGTGGCGATAATAACGACGCTATACAAAAATCTAAGAAATGAAACTATGATTATAACAACGTAAAAACAAATCTAAATGATACGAATAGAAAATAACAATCAAATGGAAAACAATAAGGACAATGAACAAAGGATAAATTAGGAATACCTAGGTGACGAACAACGATGAAAGCGATAGTAATAATAGAAATCCCTCGCATAGAAATACCGTACTTTGAATTACAACTCTTGAACCCAACTAGTAGATACAAAGATTGAAATTCTTATTGAACTAAACTAATGTTTTGAAAGGAAATGGACAGAAATAAACTAGAAACAAATGACAAAAGAAGAAGAGAATCTAAACTAGAAAGACTAAAGCTAAAAGGAAATATAAGACTAGATTATGTAAGAAAGTGGATGATAGATTATTTCATGGATATATGGATGAATGATATGAGGGGCTTGGCACATCTATTTATAGTATTAGGGTTTCGTGGAGAAGAGGTCGGGCAATAAATACATAGGTCAAAAATAGGATGAAGGAGCCGCAATGCACTGAGCAGCAGGAATACCCGATCGGGTACACCACTTACCCGATCGGATAAGTTGTCTTCTGGAAGCTCTTGACTAACTCCTCAACTTCCTTCGCTTTGACTTGACTTACAACATCCCCCTTGACTCTACAATCGGGTTTGTTGCTTGGATATGATGTAAAGCGATGAATTCTCCCGTCTAATTGATTGGTCTTCCGACAACTACAAAACCGTCTTTGCTTCTTCTCTCCCTTAAGTTAGTGAACCCTCTTGGAATGCCTTACACATGGTCAAGCTTTCTTCTTCGAATCGTTGGGTTCTAGGCAAATGCTCGGGAATATAGAAAAAGAGCGTAGAAACGTCACTTTCCCTACAAAACAAGTTAGAACACAGGAATTCGCCTAGAAGACGACATTAGCTCATAAAATGGCTTAACAAAGCACAAATGACAAACAAAACCGAGCTAAAGTGGGGGTTAAAATCATACAAATATTCACTTATCAAACTCCCCCCAGCTAAACCTTTGCTTGTCCTCAAGCAAACATAACAAACAATACCAGGACAAGGCTGCAAACATTGGCTACTAGACCATCAAGAAACAAATCTCAACGTAAAGCTTTGAAAACATAATGAATCATAACCCAAAAGCAACGTGGGCAAGAATGATACATAGACATGGTTGAGATTTACATAACGGCGTAGCACAAAGAATTTCACTACAGATTTTCGGCTCTTGCATAATCTTTTTGACAAATGGACTCTTACGGCACACTCGAACACTCAATGTATGTAAAAGGTGATTTCTTTATGTGTAAATGTTTGAGACACTCACCTATCTACGACTCATGAAAATGTGTCCGCAGTCTAATATGGTAAACAATTCAAAACACAAGTCAAAGATCATAATGCACATAGAAAAGAAGCCGAAAAAATGAGAAGAAGGTTTTTGGGAAATGGGTGAAAGGTGGACAAACAGTTATGGTCATGTGAAGATTAGAATGAGCTAGCAACTGACCAATGATAAATGGATACTCAATCCAAACTTCCGGTTAATTCCCACAAGACAATTAGCGAAGCCAGAAGCAACAGATTGACTTATTTCACACGAAACACAAGAGTAAACTCCTTCTGAAAATTGACTTTTGAGGAGATACTCACAACTTCCTCACTTATTTCTTTTTCTTTTTCTCTTTTTTCATTTTTCATTTTTTTTTCTTTTCTATTTTTCTTCTTTTTTTTTTTCTTTTCTTTTTCTGAACACAACTTCACTTCTTGAACTTTTCGTTCTTCCAAATTCACTTTGATAGATAAGAACAAATCTTCTCAAAAGAGCACCCATACACCATAGTCTAGCTACTAACTCAAAAGGTAGGCAGTTTTTATATGTAGCTATTATTTTGTGAAGCATTTGTATGAAGGGGCTAATTATTGAGGGGTAAATTAAAGTGAAAAAGGCTTCAAATCTTAGTGAATCATGAATGCAATGCTTATAGAAATGAAATGAGAACCATACTTATGCGTTTTGACATGACACACATCACAAGGAGAACTATACACACCTAGATGAGATTGGGTATGGATGTACCAGTCTAAGGAGGTTCTACCTTACAATATATGTAGTTTGCCAAATGTCAAGATCAAGCGTACTCATCTGTAGATTCATTCCATGCCTACTGTGTACAAGACTTCTCCATGTATGCAAAATTCAATGAATATTGAATCATTATCTTTTGAAAGCTCTAAGGTTGGGAAAATGTAACATGATAGCATAGTAAACAAGCAAGCAAAGCATGAAAAGCATTCAATTGTGTTCAAAATTTAAAAATCTTCTCTCTAAAATCTTCTCTATCTTATTCAAAATTTGAAAAATATAGCTAAAATGCAAAATGGGAAAATGCAATCCCTCCCCCAAGCTAAACATCACATTGTCCTCAATGTGAGCACAAAAGCTAAATATGCAATGAGACGCTTAATGGGAAGAAAGGAAAAATGAAAGAAGAATGAAGCTTACTAGTCAGTGCGGACTCCCCCAAGCTAGTCTTTTGGACTTGACAAGGAAGGTCTTCAAAGATTCTTCAAAAACTCTTTCATCTGCAAAGAAATCTAACAAAACAACGTAAAAGGGAAAAACAAAAATAAAAATGCAAAAAGGGAAAACACGGGTTGCCTCCCGAGAAGCGCTTGTTTAACGTCTTGCTTGACGAATTTTTCATAAGAATCATCAAGTTGAGGATGGACGCTCCGTATAGACAATATCTAAACATCCGATGATAGAATTGCTGTAATAGAGTTTCAGTCTTTGTCCATTAACTTTGAATTTCTCACCATTGCTAGTCATGAGTTCCACATAGCCGTACTTGCTCACATATGTGACAGTGAATGGTCCAGACCATCGGGAACGAAGTTTTCCCGGAAAAATTTTCAGACGGGAGTTGAAAAGAAGTACTTGGTCACCGACATTAAATTCTGTCTTAATTATCCTCTTGTCGTGCCAACGCTTCGTTTTCTCCTTATAGATTCGAGAATTCTCATAAGCTTGCAAACGAAATTCCTCTAGCTCATTGAGTTGCAAGAGTCTCCTATCAGCGCTAAGCTTAGTGTCTAAATTTAGTTCTTTGATAGCCCAGTAAGCTTTATACTCTAACTCGACAGGAAGATGACAGACCTTTCCATAAACCAATCGATAAGGAGATGTTCCAATCGGGGTTTTGAAAGCTGTACGATAAGCCCACAAGGTGTCATCGAGCTTATTACTCCAATCAGTTCTAGATCTTGAGACTACTTTCTGAAGAATTGTTTTCAACTCTCTATTTGAGACTTCTACTTGACCGCTGGTCTGGGGATGGTAGGCTAATCCTCGTCTGTGATACACACCATATTTAGCAAGCAGAGTATCTAACTGCTTTTCTCCAAAGTGAGTTCCTCGATCACTAATCACGGCTCTGGGTACACCAAAACGTGGAAAGATGATCTTCTTAAATAGCCGTATCACAGCTCTAGCATCATTAGTGGGAGTGGCAATTGCTTCTACCCACTTGGAAACATAGTCAACAACGACTAAGATGTAACGATTTCCGTTAGAAGAAGGGAATGGTCCTTGATAGTCAATACCCCAGACATCGAATATTTCAACTTCTAAGATGCCATTTTGAGGCATCTCATGTCTCTTGGATATTTGACCCATTCGTTGACAAGCGTCACAAGCCATAACAAAGTCTTTTGAATCTTTAAACATCGAGGGCCAGAAAAACTCGGATTGTAAGACTTTGGCCACGGTCTTGGACGGACCATGATGACCACCATAAGCAGATGAGTGGCATCCTTCTAAAACTCCTTTAACTTCCCACTGAGGGATACATCGTCTATAAAGACCATCCGAACACTGCTTGAAAAGATAAGGGTCATCCCAAACAAAGAATTTTGCATCATGCAAAAATCGCTTCCTTTGGTTATAAGAAAGGTCAGAAGGTAGCTGTCGACTGACGAGAAAGTTGGCCATATCAGCATACCAAGGAGAAGAGTCAGCAATTGCCATTAATCAATAATCATCAGCAAACGAATCATTAATTGGTGTGGGCAATCCTATTTCAGTTACTCTTATCCTTGAAAGATGGTCAGCGACTACATTTTCTGCTCCTTTCTTATCCCGGATCTCTAGATCAAATTCTTGAAGGAGTAAAATCCATCGGATAAGCCGAGGTTTTGCCTCTTTCTTTGAAAGCAGATATTTCAAAGCAGCGTGGTCAGTGTAAACAATGACTTTTGATCCTATAAGGTAAGAACGGAATTTGTCTAAGGCATAGACAATGGCAAGAAGTTCTTTTTCAGTAGTGGCATAGTTGATTTGGGCAGGATCTAACGTTTTACTAGCATAGTAAATAGCATGAAGGAACTTTTCCTTTCTTTGCCCCAAAACAACTCCAACGGCGTAATCACTCGCATCCCACATAAGCTCAAATGGAAGATTCCAATCAGGTGACTGGATTATAGGTGCGGTGATTAGAGCGCGTTTGATTTTGTTGAATGCCTCAAGGCATTCCTTCGTGAATTTAAAAGGCGCATCCTTAGAAAGGAGCTCAGTCAGGGGTTTGGCTATTTTAGAAAAATCTTTAATAAACCGTCGGTAGAAACCGGCGTGGCCAAGGAAACTCCTGATTCCTTTTACATTAGCAGGTGGTGGCAGTTGCTCAATAATTTGGATCTTAGCTCGATCCACTTCAATACCTCTTTCAGAAATGATGTGTCCTAAAACTACACCTTCGTTTACCATGAAGTGACACTTTTCCCAGTTGAGAACAAGGTCGACTTCTTCACAGCGTTTTAGCACTTTAGACAGATTTGTCAAACAGCTATCAAAGGAAATGCCATAGACGCTAAAGTCGTCCATAAATACTTCCATGATAGTCTCAACAAAATCGGAAAAGATACTAGTCATGCAACGCTGGAAAGTTGCAGGCGCATTGCACAAGCCAAATGGCATTCGGCGATAAGCAAAAGTGCCATAGGGACAGGTGAAGGTGGTTTTCTCTTGGTCCTCAGGGTGGGTAGGAATTTGGAAAAATCCTGAGTAACCATCTAAATAACAGAAATATTTGTGGCAAGCTAACCTCTCTAACATTTGATCGATGAAGGGCAGAGGATAGTGATCTTTTCTAGTTGATTGATTCAACTTCCTGTAGTCAATGCACATACGCCATCCCGTCACAATCCTTGTGGGGATGAGTTCATTCTTCTCATTCTTGACTACTGTTGTTCCTCCTTTCTTGGGAACAACTTGGACAGGGCTAACCCATTTTGAGTCAGAAATTGCATAGATTATGCAAGCATCTAGCAATTTCGGAACTTCAGCTTTAACTACTTCTTGCATGTTTGGGTTAAGACGGCGTTGACCTTGAACACAAGGTCTTTGGCCTTCTTCTAGGTTAATTCTATGCATGCAAAAATCGGGGCTTATGCCTGTGAGGTCTTCAAGTTTATAGCCTATTGCCTTTTTATGTTCCCTCAAAACAGTCAATAGTAAGTCTAATTGATTTTCATCTAGGAGAGCACTCACTATGACTGGGCAATATTCAGACTCATATAAAAAAGCATATTTTAGATTTGAGGGAAGAGGTTTAAGTTCAGGTTTATGCACTTCTGCCTTGGCAGGAGTATCAATTAAGCTTATGAACTCCTCAACTTCTTCAGACGGTATCTCTTTACCAGTCAAGTCCCTTTCCAGCTCACTGATCTCAAAATTGTCATTCTCAGAGATATCCTCTAACAATAAAATTGCTTCTAAAGGATCCTCAATTATTGATGGATACAAAGATTCATCAACGATTGAGTCGACAATGTCAAGAAAACAGCAAGGCTCTTCAAGCATAGGGCTCTTCATTGCACTGTTTAAGTTGTAGGTGACTTTATCATCACCTACTTCCAATGTCAATTTTCCATTCTTGACATCGATTACTGCTCCCGCAGTGTGTAGAAATGGCCTTCCTAAAATGATAGGGATTTGCGAATCTTCTGCCATATCTAACACTATAAAATCGACCGGAATGAAAAACTTCCCTACTCTAACATGTACATCTTCTAAAACTCCCATAGACTGTTTTAGAGAACGATCTGCCATTTGCAGGGTGATACTTGTGCATTTCAGAATTCCCATATTCAATTTTTCGCAAATGGAATAGGGCATAACGCTTACACTAGCACCTAGATCGCATAAAGCTTTATCAATAGTGTAGGTGCCTATAGTGCAAAGTATAGAGAAACTACCAGGATCCTTTAACTTAGGAGGGGACTTATTTTGCAATAACGCACTGCATTCGGCGGTGAATGCGATGATTTCAACATCATCTAGAGTCCTCTTCTTTGTTAAGATATCCTTCATAAATTTCGTGTAAGAAGGGATTTGAGTGATTAATTCAGTGAAGAGAACCGTTACTTGGAGGTTTTTGACAACTTCCATGAATTTACCGAATTGGGTTTCCTTATGATTTCTCCTCAAACGCTGGGGAAATAGAACTTGATTTTTAATGGGTTCCTTTTCAAGTTCACCCTTCTTTTCAGATTTGTCTTCCGCTTCCTTAGCGGTGGATGGTTGGGTTCCTTTTTGGCTTTCTACATGTGAAGGCTCAACTGTTGGTTCTTTGTGTTGCTGAGGTGCCGTATAAGTGGTACCACTTCTAAGGGTGATAGCATTTGCGGTGTCCCTCGGTTGTTCACCATGAGGTGGGAGTTGGCCTTGTTTTCTTTGGGTAATAGAGGTAGCCAATTGGGCCATTTGAGTTTCAAGCATCTTGATGGCAGCATCTTTAGCTTGATCACTCTTTTGAAATTGAGCAAACATTGATTCCTGTTTTTGAACAACTTGCAGAAGCATGGATTCAATTTTGCTCAAACTTGAGTCATTTGGCTGGCCTTGATTTTGAGGTGGTTGGTGTTGAGGTTGATTTTGGTATGGTTGGTTGAAGTTAGGTTGGAATGAAGGTCTCTGGTTTTGAAAACCAGGTGGATTGTAAGGCTTTTGTTGGTGTGGTATGAATGGTTGTTGAGTTTGTTGGTGGGGATTTTGAACGTTGGTACTTTTGTAGGACAAAAATGGGTGGTTTTTTGTGTTTTCGTTGTAGAAGTTTGAGAAAGCGTTGCCTTGCCTATATCCTTGATAGGCATTGACTTGCTCTATTGAACTTCTACAATCTTGAAAACTATGCCCTCCAATCCCACATGTCTCACATACCACTACGTGGTTAGTGACGTTAATATGTTCCTTGGATTGGGAGGATGTGACACCCTCAAATTTTCGGAAAGATAAACAAGTAATTTAAATAAATAAAAGATGAGAATACGTTTTTAATAGGTTCACTTTAGTGAAAATCGGTAAATTTTAAAACCGTAACCTACCATTAAATATATTCATCATAACAAAGGTGTCTTAAAGAAAAAGGTTCATAACAAAAAGGAAATAATATTATACATAAGAAGTATCTAAAACGGGAGACATATCTCCGTAATAAATACGGAAATAAAAGAGTGTATTAAATAATACAATCCTAAGAACCGAATATAGGTCCAAGGTAATACTTCACTCGCTAGCTCGTCAATGTACCCAAGTATGCATCACAAACCTGCCAACCGCATTAAATATAAACACGGAAGCCACCGTCAGTGGGGAGTAACTCCGAGTTCTCCCAGCCACGAAATGTCGAGTTTAATAAAACATGAATAACATAAAAGAGATGTATATGGAAAATACAAACCTTAACATATACGATATGCTTTTCATGTTATGAAACAATTAACTAACATATAACCTATCATATGAAAGCTATCATGTGAATCTGTTAACAACCTATAACACGAGGTAGGGAAGCTGGTATGCTAGCTCAGAGGTTACATTTAAAACATGGCCATGATACACTCAACCCTAATCATACAAACTATCATGTGAATCAGTTAACAACCGGTAATCCAAACTCTATCAACCTTAGCCGTCTTGCATCTCACCTTCTAAGATTCATAGAATCATCAAACATGAAAGACCAATACGTCTAGAAACAGGCATAAGTTCTTAGTACCGTCAATAGTCGACTTCTGTAACTCGAGGCTATACCACAAGGTAAGAAAACATCCTAGTCCTAGACTGATCAGACCTAGCGACAACAACTATTCCATTCCCCGTCCCATGACCAAAATTACATGAGAATCTCTACTAGGCGACCCCCTAAGCAGAGTTGGCTAGTACTTAAGCTGGCTCCACTCCCAAAGTGGAAGCAATTAGGCAGCCATGCTCCAGCTTGGAGATAAACCCCCCAGGCCGGAACATAAAAGCTATCAAGCAGTGAACTATATACTCGTTAAAGATAGTA
>JAIUZE010005095.1:0-17960 GCA_022085475.1 Heliosperma pusillum
TTCACGTAAGTTCGTCGTATTCTTCCCCTCTTAGCTTCCTCTATCCGTATTGGTAATAAAATTACCGTCTTTCTCGCTTTTTAAATTATCCGTCTTTCTCAAGGTGAAATATATTCATCTTTTATTACCTAATTGTAGGTGGAAACCACTAGGAAGGCTTAGTAATCGACTAAAGACGCGTAAAGGTAACGGTGAAGGGTTACTCGGTATCATTTACGTGTTTTATGTGATTTCTAGGATAGAAACCGTGTTTAGATTATGGTTAGTAAACATATGATTTGTATTATTGTTGATGGATGTTGTTTATTGAGTATTCACATGAGTATTGATGAATTAGAATGATAGTCGATAATTATCAAAAGTCGACTTTGAGGAAACAAGGCATTTTCGTGTACTGCTGACCTCAGCCGGTCGACCGGCAGCCGGTCAGACCACCGGCTGGGGCAGTGGCTGTATATTTTGGCATTTTTACGTGATTTTGAAATATGAAGTTGGGCTCAGCCGGTCGACCGGCAGCCGGTCAGACCACCGGCTGAGACACCCCCTTTCTTCCCTTGTTTTTCATATGACCCTTTGGTCCCAGCCGGTTGACCGGCAGCCGGTTGACCTGACCGGCTGGGACACACTGAAGTTTGATGTTGGTTTTTGTATGAGGTAATGGCCTGAGCCGGTGGACCGGCAGCCGGTCAGCCTGACCGGCTGGCACCTGCTGAGTGTTGTTTATATATGTTGTTTACGGTTTTCATTTATAATAATTCCGATGGTTCATTTAACGTATAATTTTACGTAGTGACTTATAATATTGATATTTTGGATATATGATATTTCACTCGCTTGTATCACATGTTTTGTGACGGTTTTTGGTATGTTTCCACTTTGAGTCAGTTTTTACAAATGATACGGTTTGAGCACTATTTTCTCTTGTGCTTTGTACTCTCATTCCCTTGGCTACCTTCCCGTTCGTAAGGCTGGAATGTCGGAACGGAGAGGTATCCTACTGCTTAAATGCATGTGTTAGTGGGCATACGACGACGTTGTTGGGAGTTGAAAGCTATGCGTTGATCGACCCGGCCGTCAAATGTTGTGTACTTGCGAGGTGGTGTTATTTGCATGTAGCGTAACGCTTGTTATGAGGCTTGTGCTCTTTTCCGCCTCTTTCGTGAATTGATCTACCGAATTTGGGGTACTCGGCGTCTATGATTGACCGAGTCTTGGATGCGAAATGTCATCGCATGTCGAATCGGAAAACGTTATTCGAGATCCTGGCCAGGTTTAGACTAGGACCGGATATTTATATCGTCGTCCTACCGGAGGAAAATAGTGCACATATACGAAATGTGATCGTGTATGCGTTCAGGGAAATGTTTATCTCGTGGATGCCTGTTAATCATACTTGTCATGTACACGATGCTAGTGCGTTTCATTTACCGTGAGAGATGTCGTCTTGTGTCGTCCTTGAATGCGTGATTTCATGATATTATTCATGGTCATTGCATGATTGGACACCGTCAATGTCTTGGTTCGTGAATGGATGGTAATATGTTGGATTTACTGTGATCATCACATGACTTGACTTGGTTTGTCTGTCGAGTCTCAATCTTATCAATCTTATACCGCTAACGGTGAGATGCAAGCCCTAGTGAGCGTATTCGGTGGCCTAAGAGTGTCTTCCCCGAGTCTTTGAATAACATGATGGTTACGGATTTGATTTCCACATGATCTTATCATTATATATATGATTGCCTATCTATTCTTATCGTATCTCACATGTATATCTATATATGCATGATTTTACTTTTGTATTTCCTTACATGTACGTTTAATGTGATATGGCTGGGAGAACCCGGAGTTACTCCCCACTGACTGTGGCGTTCATGTTTTTCATTGATGAACAGGTTGCTTGATTGGATGGCTTTTTGCTTGTGGTATTTTGGGTTCGGGTGTGAGCTAGCGGGCGTTGTCCCTGGATGAAACACCTCTAGACGATTTTAGCTTGTATGCTAAACACTTTTACTTGTTAATATTTTGGAGAGACTTCGTCTCTTGATGTAGTATAATTCGTACTTTAGTTTGTAATATTTGTCACTCCTCGTATTCTTTCCTTGCATGTATAAAACTTTTTAAAACTTCTTATTTCCGCTATATAATTCACATGCTTGTTTGTTTTATATTTCCGCATTCGCGAGGGTTGTCACAAACTATGCTTAGATCCAAATCATCAATGAAATACCTCATAATAGGTGTGTACAAGATACACATCAAAACCACATGTCCAAATAGGGATTTGGAATAGGATGTGTACAAGACACAAGCCTATTGTATGTATCTACCTAGAGGTTATGATGATCTTTTATAATATGAGATATAAGAAGAGTTTCACTCGAATTGTCGAAAAGTCATGTATAGACATGAAATTCAGGGGGAGTTAAAGTCATGTATAGACATGAAGTTAAATGGGAGTTTTGGTGGAGTAAGTGTTCTCCACAATAGTGCATTTATATAATAAATCTCATTTGGAATATACGTGGCATGATTAGTGCCACGTATATTTTGATACTCCACGTGAGTTGATTAACGTAAATCGGTAACGCTCGGCTGACTAGAGTTTGACGTTATTGTCGTATGACGGCGGTGATCAACGGGTCCCTTTAGGTCACACCTATAGGATGAGACCCAAATAGAATACTAATTATTTGTATACGATACAGTTTAATTAGGACATTACATATATTTGATATGTACGTTTAGTTACGAGAGTTATTTATTAGAAATTGAGTTAGGAACTCATTCCACTGAAGTTTATTAGTCAATTATACGATAACTGACTGAAGAAATATTACATCTTATTTTAATACGATTAAATAAGATTTAATTTAGTGATTAATCATTAATTCATTAAATTAGTTGAGGTAATACATATATTTTGAGGTATAGGTAATTAGTTAATTATATTTACAAAGAGTTGTAAAATAAATTAACTGAACAATATGGGACCCATTATATATTGATATAATGGTAAAATATCACTTAAAATTTAAGTGTACATTATTTATTAATTTTAGTCATATAATTGTTATATGATCAAATTAACACTTAATTATTTCAGATAATTAAGCATATGATTAATAAGTATTTGTGGGACAAATATCAAAAATCAAAATGGACCCTTGTGGACATGTATGTACCGGTTTTTGGTAGTATACATGGGTGATGATTTTAGTCATATTTTATGCTCACTTAATCTTTGTAATAGTGACATGTTATGATAGACTTTAATCATTACCACCAAGTCCACACTCCACTACCTTACACAATTTAGAAAAGAGCAAAAGAGTCCCACAAGGGATCATGGAATCCGGCCAAGAGGCTTTATAAGGACATGTGATGTTCTTATTATTTCCATTACTTCACTTGCTCATTTTATACTTCCTTTACTAACTGAACATCTCTCTAAAGCTAACATGCAAACTAATATTATCTACATATTACTAGAATAGTAATACACTAATATCAGTAGTGTTATGTCTTCACTTATTATCTAGTTAATAATAAGTTTAGATTATTTGGGTTTAATCTTGGGTGCAACAAGAAGAAGACCTTCTACTTTGGAGGTTGTTTTATGGAGGATCATCCATTAATTTCATGTTCAAGAACAATAATAAGGAGTTCTTATTGTGCCCATATTGAACCCAAAAAAATCCCAATGTAAGGATGTTTTCGTCTTATGTTTTCTTTTATGCTTTAATATTTGCATGCATGATAACTAGATCCTAAATCATTAAGTTAATGTAATTTAATGAACTAATTAGAGGAGTCTAATTAGAGGTCTAGGACTTTCATGTGGTATTAGAGCTCAATTGCTACATGCATCTTGATTTTAAGCATTAAAATCGAGTTATACGATAGCTTGGGTAAAATTGAAAATTTGTGTTAAAAATTGGTTTGCATGAAATTTTTGATTTGCATTTATACCTACTGACCTTAAGTTGGTTGTGGTCAAATTTAGTGATTTTAGGGATTGATTTGCTATTTATTTTGATTTATGGCCTTTAAATCATGTTAAAATGCACTTTTTATGTTAAAAGTTAACTAAAAATAGTTGCATGTTGATTTTGGCCAGGATATTTTTATATGATCTCACATGCATATTTTACATATTGTATGTAAAATTTCGTGACTTGTAATTAAGTTTTGCATGATTATTGATTTTTATGAGATAAAAGTCAATAAAGTGAGATTATAATGTTCATAAATATGAAATTAAAGTTTTGGGAAAATGTTTCTGGTTTTTGGAGTTCCTGGAAATGTTCCATAATATACAAAATTTTTGGTTTCAATTTTTTATGATTTTTATTTTTTATTTTGGGTTTATTTTATAAAGGTTGTGATTAAACCTCTATATTTAGCAAATACGATCAATTCTAACTAATTAAATATAAACAAAATTAGTGGGGACTAATTTTGAGTTCTAAATCAGTTTAGATAATTAGTTTGAGCTTAAATACGATTTAAGTGTTGATTATTGATTTTTAATGGTTAAAAATGAATATAATCCATAAAACTGAGCTAGAATGAGCATGATAAGTATTAAGGGCGATTTTGGCATGATTTTTACAATATTTTATTTATGTTGTTATTGTTGAATGAATGAATGCCATTTATTTAATTTTTAATGCAAGTTGTACCTAGTATGGCCTATATTATTTTAATCGGTATAACCCGTAATGTAAGGAAATACCGATTCGGTTGTAATTTTAATTGCGATCTCGTATCGCTTGTTTGTAATAATTTAATTTCATTTTCTTGATCAAATGTATAATGTAAATTTTATTTGTATCTTTTTTTAATTAATTATTATGGAGACAGAGATTCCCGAAGTCGGTGTTCCAAAAGACGGTACCTTTTTGGACCGTGTACCGTGAAGAGGCAAGGGGCCAAGGAGTTGGTTTCCGATTTTGTAATCGTCTAGTTAATTATATTAGCTAGGTGGTCATACAAGGATTTATTATTTGCTTGCTTTATTTTTTCCGCTCATGCCAAAATCGCTGACATGCATTTTATTTCTCGATTGTCAATTCAACGTTATTCAAAACTCACCGACTTAGTTCACTTATGGGGAATTAATAACTAAATTGACAAGACCTCTCACATAACTTATAAAAAAAAAATTGAGATTTAGCCTTACCAATTGAAGCACATATGAACCCCGTGTTCATTAGGGCTACCACGCTCGTGAGTCCGTTTTTACCTCGGGTAAGTAGGGTGATACGATCACAAGCCAAAATTGGATTGGACTCAACGAGATAAGCGTTATCTTGGGACTAGGAGATGGATTTAGTTGAAATCCGTTAACCAAGAGTTCTAAGGGTAGAATTAGTCAAGTATTGACTTACCATTTTTAGATAAAGGTAGCATACGATGACTATATTTGTCTAAAGATGGGTCTTGGAATCACTTATATAATTTCGTGAGGGGTCATTATATGAGATACTTGTTTAAAATCGTTTTACAAGTAAATTATATATAAGCAATGAATGTTTATTTTCCGTTCATATTTACTTTATTCGCGCAATGACAAATATTTTTCCTTCTACGAACTTATAAATCCGTTCAATCGTGGAAAGGAGTTTCCATTATTTTATACGGTAGCATTTTGATTGCGATCTCCGTTTAAACTAGCATAGCTAAAGACAAAATGAATTTTATCTTTTGATCCTCATATTCACCATTGCAAAAGTCTCTTATGAAGAGTATATGAATAAGTCACACTTAGTGAAAAGAAAAAACGTTTTGAATTTTTGTGACGTCTTCTTATAACAGTGGTACATCAATCTCTTTGCTCCAAAGAAAATATTTGTAATTTTTGGTATGTCGTCATAATGCTCTTTACTGTAGTCACTTCATGAAAGGTTTATCTTTTTGAAGGTACATTCATCCATAATATCTATATGATCGACATTTATTTTGCTAAATGCAATTTTTGGGTATTAGATACCTATTATGGTTCTCATCAATGTATTCAATGCATATAATAATCATTCGCACGACGACTAGCCATGATTAAATGTCGACCTACAAGGGAAATAGAACTATTTTAGTTTTATTTCTATAGAGATATATAAAAGTTATAATGTGATCAATCTAGTTTTGGATTTAGAGGTATACTTTAATAAAATTTATTATGTACATGACCTCTAAATAAAGAATATAGTATCCACTTTAGTGTACGACACAAGTGTTTCATTTTTTTTTGAATGGAACAAGCGTTGTATCTTTTTATGCCTATACTTGGTCAATGGTTATCCCATACCAATCAAAGGTAATTATATTTTTGACCTAAAACTAGAAATTACTTGTCATATAGATTGAAAAAGGCTCAAAATTGGTGACCCAAATCTAATCTTAATTCTGAATTGTGTAGCACATCTGAAACATTTGATTTTGAATCTTATGGTGTGTGCGATTCTTGTATTCAAGGCAAGATGATACATGCCCTTTTGTTGAAAAGGAAATCGAACTAGTGAGTTATTGGCCCTATTACATAAGAATATGCGTGGTCCAATAACAAACGCAACCAGAGATGGTAATGACTACTTCACTTTATTTACCGGCGATTTAAGTAGATATTGTGTTTGATTCTACTTAATGAGGTGCTAAGAGAAATATTTGAAAAGTTCAAAGAGCTTCAATGTGAAGTAGTTAACCACTAAGAGTATTAGATCAAGGACTTACGACTAAATCGTAACTATAAATATATAAGTATTGACTTTGATTTTCACCAAAAGTATTGTGAAATAGTTTCACGAGTTAACTTCTCCAACACAGATTATGAGATAAGGTGTTGTTGAATGCGATATGGTTTTGTCTTTGTCAAGTCAAACTGAGCTACCTGACTAACCTTGGGATCTTATTATTTTTGTCTGCTATTTCTTTTCCCACCATATCAAAGCACATTTAAAACAGTCGGATTTTATTTCATATACTATATGAATAGGTAGCGTACCTAATTTATAAGTTATCCGAATGAAACAAGTGCTCAATAATCCTATATTGACCACAAGAACAAAGTGTTTGTGACTCGTAATGCTGTCTTTCAATAAAATTACGATTATTTTTTATAAGAGAGAGTGGGAGAAAATGTTTCTAGAGCCACAAACTGAGCATATGGTCCGGAAAAAGTTTCCTCATTGCTTGTTCAGTAGTTGTTTATTCGAAACCTAGGAGGTCAGGTGGAATTTTATCACTCCTTAATAGTGATGAATTCTAATCTGTGACTTATAAAAGACTGTTTCTAATCCCAACTTCTTTGTATGGCTAAGAGTCATGCGATTCGTTATGGACTCCATGCATGAAGGTCAGCTATTTTTAAGATCGAAATTTGCATGGATGAACATTAAAATGTTTTCAAAGATAAATTGGTAGGCAAAGAGTTTTTCACCAACCTTAATTCTTCGATCCATTCGAATATACTTAGCGATTACAGAATTTCATAATAGTATGATGACAATTGGATTTCAAGAACCACCTTCTTGAATACGATTCTAGAAGAGGTAGTATATTTTATATCCACCTGTGGGTTTGTAGATCCTAATTATCCTAAGTTAATTTTGCAAGCTTAAGAGGATGTCTTAAGTAAGCACCAAAGAATTGGAATTAGTGTGTCAATCATGTCATAAAATATTTCTCGATATCTCGCGGAATTATGTTGAATACATGAAGTTTAGGGGGAGTAATATGGTTTTTATCAGTATTATATGTGGAGACATATTGATCATTTTAGATGATGGAAGATTTTGGAGAAGTAGAATACATCTCTTAGATATCTGGATCTATGAAGATAAATCTAAAAGGATATTAGCATTAAGTCAAAATTCTTATGTTGATAAGATCTTTGATTAGTTCAAGGAAGTTGAACACATAATAATTGATTCATTTTTGCATCCGCTGCGGGATCATTTATATACGCTGCGATGTATGCTCAATCCGATATTTCGCATGCTTTGAGCATGACAAATTATTTGCAATCAAATCCAAGTGAGAGTCACTTGATAGCCATAAAGAACATTCTTAAGTACTTGCGAAGGACTAAAGATATGTTCCACGTGTTTGGAGTTTACAGTGAATTGTGTGTAAGTGGTTACACAGACTTCAGTTTCCAAACTAATCAAAGTGATTTGAAATCACGAACTGGCTGTGTTTTATAGAAGATTTATCTGTTAGAAGAGTTCCAAGCAGAAAACACTATTGGAAAGGTTCCAACTAGGAGTGACATTTTCAAATATAAATGTCATATATCCGCTGGAAGTGTTCCAGGCAGTTTATCATTGCGGATTTCACAACGGAAATGGAGTACATTGCATCATATGATGATGCATATGAAAGTACCTTGGATTCGACACTATTGGAGGGACTAGAAGTAGTTCCTATAGCTGTATACCCTATGCCATTATACTGGTAAAACAGTGGGAGCTACCTTTAGGCCAAGAGTCATAAGTCTATATTCAAACCTAGACACGTACTCAGAAAGTTTTATGTAATATGAGATTACGTAAACAAAGAGAAATAGCAATCAAAAAGATGGGAAGGATGCAAGTATTGCTAATCCATTAGCCATGCCTTTTGCAGGCTGAACATGATAGTCATGTCATTTCGATGGGGATTGAAATATGTACCTGAATTGCTGGAGATTAGAAAATATGAAATTATTGATAGCGTATCAATTTTTCCAGATATTTAATAATCGCATTCATTGTTAGAGTTTCATTACAAACTCTTTATTTAGTTTGACTAAATTTTAATACTTTGTTTATCCGAATTGGTTGAAAGAAAAGTTGAATCTAATTAAAGTGAACATGATGAACTCAGTGTTTTGTCCCTAGTCGCTCATCTGAGGTGACGTCTCGAAATGACTAGATTATAAGTCGATCGATGGTTGGTTCAACACCATGGGGTCATGGAGATGACTGGTCGTTTACATAGACAGACTGTGGAGACACTCTGTCGGGCCGTGACCATAATAGAGTCCCTTATCAAAATTGTTGAAGCCTGGTTGTGGCGGGGATTTCTATTTTATTCCTATGAGTCGATTCTTTAGACTGGCGACCATTTACCTGAGTCGGTGTAGTTCGGATTGACTTTGGCTTTTGTCCTAGGTCGTGCCGTGAAAGGAGGCTGATGGACATCTTCTGGGTCATGGTGATCTGCATCATACAGTGTAAGATGGGTCAACAGTAATTGTCCACCCAAGTTGGGTATTAACATTTTCGGGCCACTCGAGGAGTAGTAACTGGAAATGCGTGGCGACGCTCGGAAGAGATCTGACAGGGTCGTCGCGTACCCTAATCAAAGATAATTTACCCAGACTAGGCTAACAACAAATTAATGTAATTAGGGAAGTAAGGGGTCGATCTCCGGGAGACGGGAGATACTTGTGAATAGTTATGGTTAGAACTCTACCTTGTACGATTGGCAAATGTTTGTCACTAATTACTAAATGCTATAATGATAACAATACAATAAAGAAAAGAATCTAGGAAAGTAGGTTCACACATGTAGATTAACATATTGATGAAATTGGATTTAGAACATGCAAATAATTCATTGTGAGTTCGTAAGAATAATGTGTTCATTACAATCATAGATCAGATGGTCTAGCAGGCTTTTAGACAATTTACTAGGTCTTAATCCACCATGTCATGCTTTGTCTATTCAATTCACGTATCTCTACCTTGGAAAAGAATTCCGTTTTAGTCAATGATTTTGGCCATAAATCGTTAACCATCGTTACAATCCAAACATGCATAGACACAACATTTTAAAGGCACAATTTCTTTTATCCAATTATCATCTTTTAATAAATCTAACATGGCTACCCTACACCCTAGAAAGGTGACTACTTATGCATGATTAACAATGAAAGGGAAACTAAGATTATAAAACTAAGAATGGTAAACATGATAAAGGAAATACTAAAAGAAAATGAAACTATAATGTAAACACGAGAATAAAGATTACCGGAAAGGATGAGCAAAGATTGAAATGGAATAAGAACTTGAATAGGAAACGCAAACCCGGAAACTTGAGTTCCAATAACAAGTAGAACAATTACAATTGAAGAAAACCTTAGAACTAAACTAAACTAGAGAAAACTAAAACTAAACTAAAACTAAGAAAGATGAGAGAAAGAAGAAAAACTAATCTAATCTAATGTTGTGTGGAGGCTAGGGTTTTTGTACATCTTAGTTGTGTGGAGGCTAGGCTATTTATAGGGTTGAGAGGCTGCTCAAAAGTGTCCGGATTCATGCTCATTAAACAAGCCATTAAGCCTTGCATTAAAGAGAGGTAGATGAAGAGAAGATGCGTTCATCAGTAGACTTCCCCGATCGGGGATATGGTAATCCGATCGGGGATGTTGTCAGTTCAGAATTTTGACTTTTGTTTGATCTTCCCTTGGTACGTGACTTGATCTACCTTGACTCCATTGACTTTAGATTCGAACGGGGACGTAACGAACACCTCTTGGGCCTCATTTCCTCCCCTATTTGGCCTGATCATGTCCCCAAGGGTTAAGGGTCGGAGCATGAGGTTTGAGACGACTTTCGTCGACGAATAGCAAAACCGTCGCAACTTGTGCATATGAGCTCGGAATGACTTGAAACTTGTTTCCTTTGACTCGAAACCTCTAGATCTTTATAGCATGCCATCTAAACCTCACGTAATCGTCCTTCTTAGCTTCTCCTTGCTCATATTTCCTTCAAATGACGGGATTTGAAGTAGAAACGACTCAATTCCTACAAATGACATTAAAGCACGAGAAATACTACAAAGGAGAGATTAGCTCATAAAACCACTTCTTAAAGTGAATAAACCATATCAAATCGAGCAAGCTAAACCCTTGCTTGTCCTCAAGCAAGCATACAATAACAAACATGACAAGGACAAGGACAAGGGCGACGAGCAACAATCAATCCAACCAAATGCAAATCCCATCAAGTAGCTTATGAAACACATCCTGAAACAAATTGGTCATAGGGAAAATGCAAAACATGGTTGGGATTTACATAACGGCGCAGCATAAGGAACATCAAATAGACTTTTCGGCTCTTGCATGATCTTTTGACAATGGAGTCTCACGGTGCACTCAACACTCAAATTTTTATATAAATCAAGGAAATATTATTTTATATTTGAGTGGCAGTCTCTTATCTACGACTCATGAGAATGCGCCCGCAATCTAGTATGGTAAACATTCCAAAACTACAAGTCAAAACAATCATGAAAAGCATAGAAAGAAGTCAAAAGCAAGAAGAAGGCTATGGGAGATGGGTAACAAAGTGGACAAATAAATTATGGTAATGTGGAGCTAAGGTCAAGCTAGCAACATACCAATTATGCAAGGATGCTCAATCAAAACTAGGAACCATTCCCAAGAAAATAAAACAAAGCCAGAAATAGCAAATTGGCTTATACTCATGACAACACAAGAGTGAATTTCCCAACTTTTTGAATTTCGGATCATAGAAATAACACTCACAACTTCTTCTTCTTTTCATAAACCATTTTTTTTCTTTTCAATACATGCTTCTTTCTTTCTTTTATATTCAACATCATTTTTTTCATTTCTTTTTTTTTCCATTTTTCTTTTTCTTTTTCTTCGGCACGGCAATCAGTAATTCCGTCCAATCAAGATAACTTTGACATAATTTGAACAATATCCCAAATGAGCACCCAAACACAAACGGTATAGCTACTAATTTAACAAGGTAGGCAATATTTTTACATGTAGCTAATGAAATGTGAAACAATGTGAAAAGGGGCTAAATTTAGGCAATGGATTCAAAGTGAATGGCTTCAAATGCTTTTTAAATCATGAATGTAATGCTCACTAGAGTTGGAATGAAAACCATACTTGTGCGTTTTTGATGTGACGCAAATCATAAGGAGAAACTACACACACCTAATTGGGATCGGGTATAGATGTACCGATCACTGGAGGCTCTACCTTACCGTATATGTAGTTTGCCAAAGTCAAGATCAAGCCTAATAAATCTAAAATCAATCCCTCACCTACTGTGTACAAGACATCCCCATGTATGCAAAATCCCGTTAAAAGCGTGAAACATTGGCTAATAAGCTACAATAAGGGAAATGCATTGAAGAATGACATTATGCACAACACAATTGGGTGGACAAAACACACAACTTTTATTAAATTTTTTTTTAATTTTTTGATTTTTTTTGAATTTTTCAAAATTTTCAAATTCAATAAACAACTAGACTAAATAAACAACGACACAAACTAAATCCCTCCCCCAAGCTAGAATAACACATTGTCCTCAATGTGCGAAACTGGTTTAAGCGCAGAAAACACAAAGAAGGACAACATAACCAACAAAGGAATGGGGGACGAGTCAACAAAATGGTAAAGAAAGAAAAGAAAACATACAACCGTGCAGCAGCTCCCCCAAGCTAGCTTGAAAACGGGGGCAAAGTACAACCCAAGCATCAAAGTACCTGTGATGAACAAGCTACTACAATACTAATACTAGATAAAATTATTGTCTTATTGTCAAAGCTATTATAACCAAAACCAAATGAATTATTAACATTATTAAATTGTCCAACAAAAATAATTTATTTCATAACAAAAATATAATAAAACACGGGTTGCCTCCCGCGAAGCTTTATTTAAATGTCTTGCTAGACTCTTTATTAATGAAAATCATTCTTTGTGCCTTAAAAAGCATGTCAATGCCCTTAGAAGTCGATCATATACCTGCGCATGAGCTATACAAAAACATATGTAAGCAATTGACAAGATATAGGCATGAAATATTGAAGGTAAGAATTGATATATCTTATCATTGTGCGCATAACAAACTTCATAGATGACCACTGAACTGCTCCACTCGTCAGTGAGAGATGGAGTGAAATGTTGAAGATCATGGAACAAACAATTAGTTCCCAAAATATCATTAGTGGACTCTAATTGGGGGTAGGGTGAATCAAAGGAGTGGGAATCAAAAATGGGTGGTTGATCCCACTTAATTTCAAGGCTAGGTTCACAAAACCCAGTATCATTTTCAAATAAATCTGGAATATCCTTAGCGAAGGGATTTTCAAAGAAATCTGATGACTCGATCAACGACTCTCCATTGGAGTCACAAATGGGCTTAACAACATCCTTGTCTAAAGTCTCGACTACCATATGGTCAATATCAATAATGGGGGTCTCAAAATTGTCAAATGGAACGACACTAGAGTGACTTTCAATAGAAAAGGTTGGACCATCATCATCGTCATCTATTAATTCATATGATTGGGGAGAATTAGACTCACATGGGGGGCTGAAAAAGCATATGAGAAAATAGACTAACATGGGAAGGGGGTGAAAAAGCATAAGGAAAATTGATTGGCTTACATTTTTTAAACGTGGGTTCTTCCTTTTGCCATTTGAGCATTTGAATTTGAGCCATGATTTCATTGAGTTGCTCTTGGATTCTCAACCGCTGGTGCGTTTCTTCCCTTGATCGGGATGCCATAAATTCCAAGAAAATCCAAAGTTCCTTATGCAACAGGAGTTCAATGCCAAGCTCAAAGACAAGACCAACCAACCTATGATCAGTCCAACTATGATTCAATACCAACCTTACCCTATGTCAAAAGCTATCTTAATGCTTTGTATAGTCCAGGCCCAAGCAAGCAAGCCATGACACGAGCCAGTGGTAGCCATGACACGAGCCAGGGCCAACCAAGACACAAAACAGACTCACAAAACAAGCCAACAAAATCTCAGGAAATTCAGCCAGCAGCAGTGCCTTGGGGAGGGTCTCAGGGCAACTTCGAAGCTAAGGGACTTCAAACCAACTATGGGGCATGGTTCTAGGGAGGGTCTACTACCTTTTTGTCCAGGGAACCTTCCTCAGAAAACGCCAGGAACACCTCTCAAAACATAAGCCAAGTTCACCAGTCCAGTTACAGCCTCTACATGGAGCAGTTCAGCTGTCATTGTCAAACCTTCCTCTTTTGGCCAAGCAAACTCAAGGGAATTTATGCTCAGTCTTAAAGGATCAATAGTACTTCAGTTTGGTCCAAAACACCAAGCTAAAAGTCCACCATGTATCATATAAAAAGCAGTAGCAAGGCAACAAGGAAGCTGTCACTATCAGAGCTGTTTCTTTTGCTTAGTGGGAGATTCTAATCGGAAAAGAGAATTGGTGACGCACACTTGGCTCGGACAAGTGGGAGATTGTTGGAGTAAATGTCCTCAACAATAGTGCGATCACATAATTAAATTTCAATAATAAGAATACAAAGAGATGATGAATATTATAGTAAACTGGTCAACATAAATCGGTAACGATTGACTCAATTGAGTTTGACGTTACTGTCGTATGACGGTGGTGATCAGTTGATCCCTTGAGGTCACACCTAAAGGACAATCCCCTAATCATGTACATTAATTAATTGTATAGCGATACAGATTAATTAATCCCTTAAATTGAACCAAGTTTAAATTGTATATGAGAAATATGTCTTATTATAATATGATTAAATAAGATACATTTTAGTAATTTAATTGTTATATTACTAAGAATGCATTATGTTTATGAAACATTTGAGATAACCTAAATTGGTTAATTATAATTACAAATTGTTGTAGATTATATCAACCAAATACGAGATGACCTATTTTATTTACATGTAATTATAAAATGTGACTTAAAATGTTAAGTCTAATGTATTTGTTATGAAATTGCATTTAAATTAGTTATATGTACATTTATAAGCAAAGATTACATGTCACATGTCACATGTCACATATGTGACAAATGACAAAATAACAAAATAAAATGGACACCCATTTTATCATGTATGCACCGGTTTTGGGGTAGATAGGGTAGTGTTTAGGTGTTGATTATTGTTCTAATTAAGAATTAAAACATAATCATTACTTATCAAGCCTAGACCTAAGCTACTTTCTTGTTAAGAACAAAAAGCATAAGCATGCTTACCTACACTAGGTGTGGCCGGTCATCAAGCATGATAAGAGGACTTGTTCCTCTTATTTTTCTACTTGACCTAATACATGAAGAAAATATGCTTATCTCTCTATAAACTCTACTCTCACACTAGAAATAACTTGAGAAGTTTTTCCTAAAACTAGAGTTCATAAATTTCTAATAAAATTACTAAGGGTAGTAATAAGAGTTATTAGAAATATATAATTAAGGGCTACTACAATATATACTAGTGTAGTATTTTGTAGTGTAAAAGGGGTTTGTCTTGGGTGCAACTTAGAGGAGTGTTCTTATACTAAGAACTTGGAGTTCATCCTTATTATTTAAGCTCAAGAACAAAGTAGGAAGGTGTCCTATTTTGTGCCCAAAATCCGTTCAAACCAATGTAAGGAACAATCTATTCTTCCTTATTTGTTTTTATGTTATGCATGCATAAGATCCATTTAGTTTTAGTGTAAACTAAATGTAATATTGATATTAGAAATGTCTAATATCGAGTTTAAGAAACTAACACCTAGAACTTCCGCTATTTAATCTATTCAAATTAATTAATTATTGTTCGTAAATCCTTATTTTATTATTCCTTAGTTATACTTCATGTTAGTATAATTTCGTTGTTGGGTCAAACCGTCCTTTTTATTTCTTATTGGGCTTATTTCCTAGCTAATCTCTAATGCCCATCAGTTCCTCTACAAATATCAAGCTAAACATAACGTCCTTTCTTTTTTTTTATTTGAAAACTCTAAACCTAATTTTCTCCTCTCCTCCTCTCCTTAGGCCGTGTGCCTCCTCCCTTTTCCTCTTGATTTTCTTGCCCCATGTTCCCTATTTCTTCATCATTAATCATCCATCTTCGTTCCTATATCGATCCTAGCCCATGTATTCTTCAATCGTTGTAAGTTTTATATTTTATTTTCATCTTTTCGTAGTTTTATACGTTAGATTATTAATTAGGATCGTTATTATTGTTGGCATGTGTTGCTGATGATGGTGAAGGCTTCGTAGACAATCGGGAGGAAGATTGTTATATTCTAAAAGAGGATTTATCGTAGTGTACTGCTAAAAAGGTAACTAGGTTTTCTTCTTTAATTATGTTTATAGAAAGTAAGGATGATTTACATGATATAATGATGTATGTATGATTTAATTGTATTGTGTGTGATATTATATGCATTTAATTGTATTTATTATATGCTCCTTTGTATAATATTATTTGTGTCATCTAGGGTTGCGCGATATAACCCTAGTAGCGTTCTTGTGGTGCCGTGTGCGATGGCCTAGGCGCACCAACGGTAGCGGCCTAGGATTTATGTTGGTCGTGGCCTCTCTTGTGAGGGAGGCTAGGGTTTGGTGATTTATCACCTAGGGTTTTGGTTGTTTTAAAGAATTAGGGTTTTAGTTTGCATCGTTAAGGTTATAGTATATTAGACTATAACATTGCACATAAGCTACCTAGATTATACCCGTATGATCTATAACTGAGAAAGTGACGTTATTGGTGCGGTGTATTATAACGAGATTCGTTGTGGTGACATGGCGGTTAGTGCCATGGAGTCAACCCCTTGATGAATGTGTTATAGAACATTAACCAATGACTGAAAAGAGTTATAGTTGATGATACTATAACCGCGCACGTATATCTAAGGTTATAGCTGAAAGTACTATAACTTTAATAGACTTAAGTGAAGGTTATAGTTGATGATATTATAAACTGACACGCTTACTAATGTTATAGCTGGATGTACTATAATTTTGCTGGACTTAAGTGAAGGTTATAGTTGATGATACTGTAACCTGACACGTTTAACAAAGGTTATAGTTAGCGTATTATAACTTTGCATGAGTTACGTTAAGGTTATAGTTAATGATACTATAACCTGACGAGCGTAACTGTGACACTCTCAAATTTGCGGAAAGATAAACAAGTAATTTAAATAAATAAGAGATGAGAATACGTTTTTAATAGGTTCACTTTAGTGAAAATCGGTAAATTTTAACACCGGAACCTACCATTAAATATATTCATCATAACAAAGGTGTCATAAAGAAAAAGGTTCATAACAAAAAGGAAATAATATTATACATAAGAAGTATCCAAAACGGGAGAAATATCTCCCGTATTAATACGGAATAAAAGAGTGTATAATATAATACAATCCTAAGAACCGAATATAGGTCCAAGGTAATACTTCACTCGCTAGCTCGTCAATGTACCCAAGTATGCATCACAAACCTGCCAACCGCATTAAATATAAACACGGAAGCCACAGTCAGTGGGGAGTAACTCCGAGTTCTCCCAGCCACGAAATGTCGAGTTTAATAAAACATGAATAACATAAAAGAGATGTATATGGAAAATACAAACCTTAACATATATGATATGCTTTTCATGTTATGAAACAAACTAACTAACATATGAAACCGAATCCGTTAACAATATGAAAGCTATCATATGATACACTCAAACCCTAATCATACAAGATATCATGTGAATCAGTTAACATCCGGTAATCCAAACTCTATCAACCTTAGCCGGCTTGCATCTCACCTTCTACGATTCATAGAATCATACAAACATGAAAGACCAATACGTCTACAAACAGGCATAAGTTCCTAGTACCGTCAATAGTCGACTTCTGTAACTCGAGGCTATACCACAAGGTAGGAAAACATCCTAGTCCTAGACTGATCAGACCTAGCGACAACAGCTATTCCATTCCCCGTCTCATGACAAAACAGTACACAAGAATCTCTACTAGGCGACCCCCTAAGCAGAGTTGGCTAGTACTTAAGCTGGCTCCATTCCCAAAGTTGAAGCAATTAGGCAGCCATGCCCCAGCTTGGAGATAAACCCCCCAAGCCGGGAACACAAAAGCTATTGACCATGAACTATATACTCGTTAAAAATAGTAAGGCCTATCTATGACATGGTCCAAGATA
>JAIUZE010005097.1:0-17711 GCA_022085475.1 Heliosperma pusillum
CATCTCTCATTTATTATTTCAAGGTCAAGTAATTGAAGTTTAGGGTTCACGTGTGTGCGTCGGGAGCGTTAAAGCTCTGATACCAACGGTGAGAACCCTCGCGATAGCGGAAATAAAACATAACAAGCATGCGATTTACATAGCGGAAAATACGGTATTTTTGAAACTTTTTACGTGCCAAAATAAAAGTACAAGGAATGTCAAATAAATACAAACTAAAGTAGAATATACTACAAGAGACGTAGTCTCTCAAAATGTTATCAAATATCAAAGTTGTTTAGCAAAACTAGCTAAAACGTCTAGAGGTGAATCTTCGAGGCCAACGCCCGCTAGCTCACACCTGAACCCAAAAACAACAAGCAAAATCCATCCAAGCAACCTGTTCATCCTTGAAAACATGAACGCCACAGTCAGTGGGGAGTAACTCCGGGTTCTCCCAGCCATATCACAAATAACATGTTGGAGTAAGTGTCCTCAACAATAGTGCGATGACTTAATTAAATCTCAATAATAAGAATACAAAGGGATGATGAATATTATAGTCAACTGGTCAACATAAATCGGTAATGATTGGCTCAATTGAGTTTGACGTTACTGTCGTATGACGGTGGTGATCAGTTGATCCCTTGAGGGCACACCTAAAGGACAATCCCCTAATCATGTACATTAATTAATTGTATAGCGATACAGATTAATTAATCCCTTAATTTGAACAAGTTTAAAGTGAGAATTATATCTTATTGTAATATTATTAAATAAGATTCATTTAGTAATTTAATTGATATTACTAAGAATGCATTATGTTTATGAAACATTTGAGATAAGTGAAATTGGTCGATTATAATTACAAACTGTTGTAGATCATATTAACCAAATATGAGATGACCCATTTTATTTACATGTAATTATAAAATGTGACTTAAAATGTTAAGTCTAATATATTTGTTATGAAATTGCATTTAAATTAGTTAAATGTACATTTATAAGCTTAATTACATGTTACATGTCACATGTCACATATGTGACAAATGGCAAATTACAAAAATAAAATGGACACCCATTTTAATGGGTGCACCGGTTTTTGGGTAATTAGGGTAGGTTTTGTGCATTATTTGTTGTTCTAATCAAGATTATAACAACATCATTGCATACCTAATCCTATAGCTAGTCTACCTTCTTGTAAAGACAAAAAGGAAAAGCAAAGCCTTCCCCATGAGCATGGGTGGCCGGTCCATAGCTTGCATAAGAGAACTTGTTCCTCTTATTTTTACTAATTCATCTCATACATGCAAAAGAGGTGTTGATCTCTCTTTATTCTTCTTTCTCACACTACAAAACTTGAGAAGTTTTTACCATAAACTTGAAATTCATTTTTCTTACTAATAATATTTACTAAGTGTAGTAATTAGATTATTAGTTATTATTAAGGGATACTACAATATATACTAGTGTAGTATTTTGTAGTGAAAAAGGGGTTTGTCTTGGTGAAACTAATTGGAGTCTTCTTATTCTAAGAACTAGGATATCATCCATATATTTTGAGCTCAAGAACAAAGTAGGAAGGAGTCCTATTTTGTGCCCAAAATCCGTTTAAATCAATGTAAGGAACTATTTATTCTTCCTTATTTTTTTTTTATGTTATGCATGCATAAGATCCATTAGTTTAATGAGTAAACTAATTGTATAATGATATTAGAAATGTCTAATATTAAGTTTAAGAAACTTACAATAGCTCCTTTGAACCCAATCAGCATCCTTCTCCTGCAGTCATCTTTAACTTGGTTGACAAGAGCTCGTGGGTAAAGCACATGCCCCTCTAATCTGCGGATGTTTCATACTCTCCAAATGCTGTAATAAATCCCTGAAAAAGCTGCCATTGTAATCTGCCTGCGTAACATGGTACCCCTCATATGCTGAATCCTCTCTGAATTCATCAGAACAACTGGAGAAAGCTTCAGCCAGACACCTGCAAGCCTGAAACACTCCTTTGCATAATGACAAGTCTGAAACAGATGAGTATGATCTTCCTGGTCAGCATCACAAATATAGCACATCCTAGGAACAACCATCCCCATTTTGAGAAACCTATCCAATGTGAGCAGTCTACACTGTTTTAACAGCCACATATGAAAGCTCCATTTAGGTTAATTATACCTATTCAAAACAAGACAGCACCAATCAACATGAGGAGCAGAATTCTGAGTTAACCAAGAATACCTATAGCAATAGAATACTCCTTATCCAGCCCCCTCCATTGCCCATTTACATAACCAGTTTTAAGAATATCCCTAACCTCACAGATTTTCCTCCATGCCCATGAACTATTATCATCAAATGTTATGTTTAATATAATATAGTGTAGTGTAAATGTGTAATGTAGCACATTAATTTAATGAAATAAAAGTGAAACTTATAAAAGTATAAGAGAGAGAGAGAGTAAATAATTAATGATTGGAGGAGAGAGGTCAATTAATTTTTCACCAAAAATACAAATAGTAGACTATATTGGCAGTATAAATTTGGAGCTTTATAATGAAAAAGTTGAGCTTATATGTACAATTTACGAGCTTTATTGATAAGATTATGAGCGCATTTATATAAATGTTAAAATCAAAATATTATAATGAAACTTAAAAAACAATACATATAAGCTCACTTAGTTTATAATTTTGACATCTAAAATATTAAAATGTAACTAAAACATTTTAAAAGCTTAAAAAATTGCATATAAGCTCAATTAGATTGGTATTCGATGTACCATGCTTATAAACATCTAGTGTATGGTCTTATTTGTGCCAAAAACATGAGGGTCCTACATCAATAGTAATTTGATAAACAATTGGTCTTTTTTCAGACTTACTATTTTGGTCTGAAGTAATAAGATGAGATTTTGTAACCATTTTACATCTAGATGTGACCATTATTGAAAACAAGTTGTCATAAGCTGTGCTTACATTTTAACAAAAATTGGCAACATAACCCTGTCTTATTTTTCAGACGAAAATGATATGTCTGAAATAAGAAGTTGCTTTTGATAAATTCTTCATCTTGAACGACCAATATGAAAGTTTCAAATGTTTTCTCTTTTAGACAATTTCCGTTTGATAAATGTTCCTACTATAACTCTGGTAATAGTTAGACAATTGTTTTTTGAAAATTCCACCACCGTGAACCCTTAACTCTACCATTACAAAGTTCAACCACCGTGAACCCCTAGCTCTTACATTACAATGATTACATAAAATTAATGTGGGTTGGACACTTTTTGTCTGAGATAAATTTAAGTAACTAGTATTAATTTAAATTTTGATGTTAAGATGAACACCTAGAAATAAATGTTTTCTTTTCTAAAAATGAATTTCAAATGTTTGATTCAAATAAGTCTGACATATTTAAAACAATTGTATGAAATTCATTTGAATGAACACAAGACAATGTGTACAAGATAGTCCTTTAAATATTTATTGACGACTATGAGTTTATCAAATATTTATTTGACAAGAATTGAGCAATAAAATTGTATACTCCGTAATTATTTAATATACATAATTTTATCCTCCTTATCTAGAAAAGTGAAAAAGAGGGGGAATTAAAATTGAGGGGAGGAGGGAGAATTACAATTGACAAGATGTATTACATTGATATTATTGTGAAAATTGTTGAAGTTATACATTCTTTATCAACCTTGGACCCTTGTTCTCACAAAAAATTATTAATGCTAATTATTACTCTGTATAATTAATTTTTGGTCTAACGAAGAACGTACTTAGTCCCATTACAATTGAAGGGAGGAGGATTAAATCTGGGAACTATTGTCCATAATACCTCCGTCTTAACCACTAGAGTAAAACATTTTCGATAATTATTATTACTCTGTATATGAATAACACTATATATGTGAAAACAAGTGAACGACTGCACCGAATTACCTTGGTGAGTCAATATTTCCGTATCATTATTATGATTATGTAGTTAAAGAAAGTGATGATTTGTCCGTGTGAGTGAAAGTTAAAAATAAAATATAATAAAAAGAAAAAAGAAAAGACATGTTTTAGTAAAATAATCAAGCAGGCGGGCGTAGAGAAGGAAAAAGGGTGTTGACTCACTCACATTCCACATAAGATTATAAGAATAGCAATGTTGTTCTCACATTTGACTTCCACTATAAGTCTATAAATGAATAAGCTCTCAAACTATTGTTCTTGCCACTTCATTTCCTCGACTCCTCTCTTCTTTTGTTCTCCTTTCTTCCCATTATGGCTATCTTTGGTAATTTCTTTCTCCCTTTTCCTTTTATCAGTGTCAGAACAGGATTACAAAATTATTGTCCCCTTTTAAATCTAATTTTAGTGCGGAGTACTAGCTAAATATTTACACTACATATCAACCATCTTTTCATTTTCTTTGCTTTTATTAAATCTAATTGTTAATGTTAATTATTGTTTGTGATACGCAGTTATCCTTTTGGTCATAGTAAATTATTCATTCCGTCCTAATTATTTGTTTACTTTTGATTAAAATAATCACCAAGGATAGAATATGTATCAATTTAGATAAAAACTGATGCAGTTGATTATGCTAATTGTGATGGGTTCTAAAAAAATCTAAATGAGCTGTTCTAAACCTTGTAGATATTACCCAAAGTAGAATACCTAGGGTTTTTGGGTAGTAAAATAAATGCCTTTGGGCAGCTGAATTACATTTTACACAGCTTTGGAGCTCAAAATGCTTGTTTCTGATACAACACGTACTCGATTAGGTTACCTTGGTAGATAGGTAGGTTTACCCTGAAAACTTGTAATTTAACCCACTTTGTGAATAGTTGATTTACTCTTGACTTGTTTAGAAGAGTACTACCTCAATCCCGAATTTATTGTCCTTTATTCGATTTTAATGCTCTCGTCAACCGATGTCATCTTTCACACACAAGTTTCCAGATATGGGTAGAAAAACAATGTAAACTATTTGACGCTTGATTTCTTAAACACAATGGTTTTTCATATCATTTTTAAATAGTAGAGGCGTAGAGTATATTATATATCGTGAGAAAATAATGGTGAAAATTGACATCTAGTTCGAGTGATAACTTCAAAGGTGGGTGGAGTTATCTGTCCTACTAGGCGATCAGCGGAATAGACAATATTTTTGTTAATGGGTCGTTAGTTAGTAACAGGCTAGTAGATTTTGATTGCCTGTATTCGAATCTCAATTCATCACACTGTTTTTACCACTAGCAGTTGAATATTCCTATTCATGTAGCACAACTTTCATTTCACGCTTGTTTAATGATTTAACTCACTAGCATCGATTTTGTCATCACATATAGAGCCTTTTTTCACAGCTGTAGATTTGTCTATCTCTTGAGTTAATCATACCTTCAATCATTCGGAGTTTACCATTATATGATGTGCTTTACTTATTGTTACTCAATTTCAGTGACCAGTGGGTCAATTGCACTTTTGCAGCTACATTAACATGAACATAACATCCGTTTAGAAAGGTAACTATTAACTATACACTCTACTCGTCAAAATTACTCACATAGTCAAATTGCAGATATTGGAGACTCAATCTTGGCCAAAAATAGGACGCGGTCAGAGATACCGGTACTTCACAAGCTGAACCGTTGCCAATGGTGGCTTTTGGTGGGGCTCAATGTTTTCTTTTTAGTTGCTGGACAAACTGCTGCTGTACTATTAGGAAGATTTTATTATGATCAAGGTGGCTCAAGCACATTTATGGCCACCCTTGTTCAAACAGCGGGTTTTCCTATTCTTTTTATACCTCTTCTCTTCCTGCCATCCTCGCCAAGTTCTTCAACCCCTTCAGGCGCACTATCTGGAAAGTACATTTGCCTGATCTATATTGATCTAGGTTTGCTTCTCGCTTCTGACAATTTCTTATACTCAAAAGGGCTCTTATATCTCTCTGCCTCAACCTATTCTCTTATTTGTGCTACCCAATTAGCTTTCAATGCTGTTTTTGCTTTCTTTATCAATTCCTAGAAGTTCACCCCCTTGATTCTGAATGCCGTGGTCATTCTTTCATACTCTGCTGCTCTACTTGGGGTAAATGAGAGTTCTGACGCGCATGAAGGAGTAACAAGATCACAATATGTAATTGGATTTTTGTGCACTCTCGGTGCTTCATCTATTTACTCGCTACTGCTTTCACTCATGCAGCTCACCTTTGAAAAGGCACTCAAGAAAGAAACATTTTCAGTAGTTATAGAGATGCAAATCTACACATCAATAGTCGCCACTCTTGCTTCTATTGTTGGACTCTTTGCAAGTGGGCAATGGAATACTTTGTCGGGCGAAATGCATAGTTTCCATTCCGGCAAAGTTTCCTACGTGATGACTCTGGTCTGGACTGCCGTGTGTTGGCAGATGTGCTCTGTGGGTGTTGTGGGCTTGATCTTTCTAGTGTCGTCTTTATTTTCGAACGTCATAAGTACAGTGGCTTTGGCTGTGGGGCCTATCGCTTCTGTGATTGCTTTCCATGACAAGATGAACGGCATTAAGATAGTTGCTATGTTACAGGCACTCTGGGGATTTGCCTCTTACATATATCAGAATTATATAGATGAATCTAGGACAACACAGTTAAGGAGGCAAATGGAGCCAATTGACAATCGAGGTTCATGCTGAGCAACACTCGCTGACTCAAGTAGTTTTCTCAAATGATAGAATGGTCTTTTCTAGTTTTGGATTTTACCGATTATTTCACCGGTTCTCTTCCTAAGGGGAGCCATCATTTCTTGGGTCTGTTTTATTTCTCATTTCTCATTTGTTATTGTAAATAAATTATTTAGCAGTTTAACAGAAATGATATTCTACATATTATCTTGATTGTGTTTTGGCATCAATTTTGGGGGAAAATTAATATAAGATGGTGTTGACTGTTGACATTCCTCACACATTTGTGTGTTGACGTTCATTATAAGAGTAAGGCAAAGGTTTACCTTTGACCTTCCCCGACTTTGCATCATCAAATATTCATAAACGTAAATAAGGTAACAAGTGCATTTTGTAGTTTTACTAGTTTTAATTCTCATTATTCGGGTGAAGTGCATTAAATCACCCTAAATAAGTGTGATTTATTTAGGGTGATTTTAACCGATTTTGACTCTATGAATAATCATGTATTATTGTTGGTATGATATATTTATGGAAGCAAGCCTGAACCATACATTCGGCCTGTAACTGTGATGCAAATAAAATACAATACTCTGTCACGTAGCCAGAGCAGGAGCCACATAGTTTGGGGCATAAAGAACAAAATAGTCAACCATAATGCTTTTGTCGCACCGAAACTTCAATCCAAAATTGGCAGTGTTATCCCATTATTTCCAGTCATACCCTCATACTCAGATAGCCTAGGGTTTTTTTGGACAAAAATAAACTATTATAAATAAAATAAAATAAACTACTTCATAGCGTTCATTTATATTACAAACAAAGGGGGATTAGAGACCCCTGAACTACTGAACATAACCGAAAAAAAGTAACTCGAAGTCGTAAGTCGTAACTGAAGAGAAAAAAAATACAATTTTTTCAAACGCTAGATGGTAATGGGTGTCAAATTCGATCGTCTGAACTTCATTTCTCTTGGTCCTCGTAACCATAGCGATAGAGTGTCCAAATTAGCAAATATAAGTTGAAACAATGACGGAAATCGACGATCTTTTCTTAGAAGTAGCTGTAACACCCCGCCATACCCTGAGCCTTTACGCATGGTGAGGTGCTACGCCCCAGTTTGCCGAGGGTACGACGTAACAAATTGAGTCTCAACAAATTATTATCATATCAAAATAGTGGAAGTCAACAAGATTACAAGTTTCTTATATATATATATTGATTATACTTGTTGGTCGTTATTTTTAAGCTTTATGCCATTTTTTTAGTTTGCAATTATAGTTTTTGAGCTTGTATAGGTTGATACGGCCAACGGGGTAGTAGTTTATTTTTAATTATTTTTGGTATAAAGGGAGACACAAAGACGATTTTGATGGTAACAGGATTTGAACTCAGGTAATGAGCAATACCTCTCATAATTTTACCAACTTAGCTAGTTTAATTATTTAAACATATTTTTGGGCTCCTAGACTTGTTCTTGATTGAAGCAAGTGCGGGAAACGTGAAAGTGGTGATTAATCTCCTTTAACTTGATCAATTGTGAAATTACCCCTCTTAAGTTTCAAATGTAGTATTTAGGTCCATAAGTTTGACGAAAAGTGAAATTAAACCCAATTTCTTATTTTTCAACCAAGATCATAAGATTCAACATCACAAACATTACAATTTATTAATACATAATAACGCTTATTATAAATTTTAAAAAAACAAAATTATTCGCTTTATTTTACATTTAATAAAAATTACTTGCAAGAATTATGCCATATTCTTTTGGACTTAATTTCAGCTCTTATAAGTTCAGTTAAGCTCAATTAAGTCCAGTTTAGTTCAGGTTCATTATGTTCCGTTCAGTTCAGTTCAGATAATTTCGGTCCAAAAGAACAGAGCGTTACATAAAATTGAATTTTATTTATAAAGTATTCTCACATGTATATATATTCTTTAAGAATTGGAACAAACTAATTAGTATGTTCTTAAAAAATACTAGTATGTTAATAAATTATTAAATTTTTTTAAAATTGTAATAATTTTTTAGTTAGGCTGAACCTAGCTTTATAATTATTTAATTATTAAATTTAGGTTGAAAATAAAAATTGGGTTTGATTTCAATTTTGATCAAACTTGTGGGGCCTAATGACTACATTTGTAACTTATAGGGCTTAATATCACAATTGCCCAAAGTTATGGGGTTTAAGTGCTACTTCAGTGGGAAAGAAATAGATTCAGAATTTGTATCTAATGTAATCTTAATTTATTTGATAAAGTTATCGAGCTTTATATTCCTCCGTCCTAATCATTCTTTTACTTTTTATATTCTTTATTTTGAGAGGCATATTAATTCTTAACAATTTATCTAAAACGTCCAATTCTTTCTATACATGAATGGTGTTAGAGAAAAAAGGATGGATGTTGTTGGAGGCCGAGAATGAGATGCCCATCATAACATGAAGACTTGAAGAGTATCATGTGCTCAACTTGAATTTGTCTGCTCGTCAAGACGTCAATGGATTTAAATTTAAAGCTTTGATAATGACACCAACGATACATCACTGTTTATTCTTTCCTGCTTGTTTGCTTGCCGAAGAAGGATCCTTTACATTTTTTAAAACACAAATTTTCATTTAAGATAGGTACTATTCGTTGTAATTTTAAGACGAGTCAAATACATATCAAATTATCCCACTGACTGACTAAAAATTACTAAAAGTTGTCTTTATTACAATCATGTGGTACTATTTGACCCGTCTAAGCTTAAAACGAATAGTACCCGTCTTCAACAAGACTTATTGTAAAAAAAAAATGGAAGTCCATTTCTTTTCAATGGTTTGGATTTAACACGCTAACTAGTTTAAAATCAGTGCAGAATATGTACAGGTCGTAACTAATAAAAGGCTTCTAAACTATAAGTAGTACTCCCTCCAATTAATGGCTTTCTTCCCTCTTTCCTATTTTGGCCAATTGATATGATCTTTCCCTTTTCCTTTTCTAGTAACTCATTAACTCAGCCTATTACCCACTAACCCTTCCCCATTAACATTAAGCCAACCCAATACCCACTAACCCTTCCCTCCATCTGTTAAACAAAACCCTAACTCCCTCTCTCTCTACTGTCACAATTGTCCTCCCCCCTCTCTCTCTGTCTTCCGCCTTCAACTCACCAAACCCTCATCTTCTTTCAATCGCTGTCTTGTTTACACATTAGATCTCACATTCCCATCATCCTCTCTCTTTCGTCTTCTCCTTCTATCATTATTTCTCACAATAACCCTCGTCTACATACGCTTATGTCGATTTCTTGTGACAACCCTCGTGAATGCGGAAAATAAAACATACAAGCATGTGATTTAATTAGCGGAAATACGATGTTTTTAAAACATTTTTACATGCAAATAGAAAATACGAGGAGTATCAAATATTACAAACTAAAGTATGAAATGCATCAAAGAGACGAAGTCTCTCAAAATGTTATCCAACGACAAGGTTATTAGCAACTAGAAAAAATCGTCTAGAGGTATTTCAATCCAGGGACAACGCCCGGTAGCTCACACCCGAACCCAAAATACCAAGCAAAAAGCCATCCATGCAAGCAACCTGTTCATCCATGAAAAACATGAACGCCACACTCAGTGGGGAGTAACTCCGGGTTCTCCCAGCCATATCACATTAAACGTACATAAAAGGAAATACAAAAGTCGAAGCATGCATATATAGATATACATGTGAAATACGATAAGAATAGATAGGCAATTCAATATATAATGATAAGAGCATATGAAGTACAATCCGTAACCATCATGCTATAGATATACTCGGGGAATACACCCTTAGGCAACCAAATACGCTCACTAGGGCTTGCATCTCACCGTTAGCGGTATAAGTTTGATAAGATTGAGACTCGACAACCAAACCATGCCAAGTGTAACACCCGCAAATGTACCCTATTTTAAATAGTAAAAATATTTTTACGGATACTTTTCAGCGAATTTTAGTTTTAATTTGGAATTTAATTTTCCGAGTCGAATTTAGAATTTCCGAGTTCGTATTTGGCTTTTACGCGAGATTTCATGAGAATCCCGTCTTAAGTCGTATTTGACTTTTTGTTGACTTTTACACTAACACATCTCATACTCCCTCATAACCTATTTTCATTCCTCACAACTCAAACACTTCCTTCTTTTCTAAGAAACCCAAAACCCCATCAAAACCTAGCTGATGTGGTCGTTATACACCAAAAATAAAACATAAGTCAACTAACTAAGAAGATAGCGGAAGTAGGGTCGATCTCCACAGGGAGAAAACTAATTAACTGAAATCTAAATCTGCAAGTAACAATCTGGGGGGTTTTGAAAATTGGTTTTAACTAACTAAACAAGATTAAAGGAAAGAGAAGTAAAAGATAGAAATAAATAAGAAATAAATCAGATAAGAGAGAAATATGCTAGGATTCGGTCTACTGCAGTATCGGCATCTACGGGTCAACTAAGTCAGTCAATCTTATTAATGAGAAGAGCAATGGTTTTCTCCTCTCGGTCTCACACCGCCCTAGGGATTTTCCTAATTAACTCTCGTCCTCTTAGGAGTCACCTATCAATTCTAAGCAAGCCTTCCCTTCCAATCTCTCGATCCAAGTCGGGGTTAACTACCTAGCCTAGTCTCCTGCGTGCACTCATTCGACTAAACCTCAATTAAATTGCTTAAACTGATTCTCACGACTAACTAAAATAATCTCTCCTAACATGCCTCTACTACAGTTTCCCTCATCCCAACATACAAGAGAATTAGCTACTCATATTATTAACGATGCTAACTAAGACGATTAAACATATGACGATAGACATAATAAAATCGTAATTAACAAGCATGAATAATAAAAAAGCAGTAATTGAGAAGAGAAACAGTAATTAAGACTAAAGGTTAAGAGTAAAGAGAGAAAAGAAGAAAGGAGTTTACAATCTTAGCAAATCCGGCGTAAAGAACAAATCCTACGTCGATAAACCCGAATGCAAACCAAAGATAAAGTTCAGAAAACTAAAGGAAGATTAATGTCTATGATTCCGAACCCTAATGGTTCTGAGTTCTAATGACTCCGAATCTCAATGTCTAACTAATGACGATTATAAGAGTTTATATAATGCAAAACACGACTCTTAAACCCTAATTAAGCTACGGACTTAAGGCCCATGATAGATTCTACTCGATCGAGGGAAATAACCACTCGATCGAGGACTTTATCCTAGGAAATCACTCGATCGAGTAACAATTCTACTCGATCGAGGACTTTATTGGAGGAAATCACTCGATCGAGTAACAATTCTACTCGATCGAGCAACTTTTCAGCGGCTACTACTCGATCGAGCACAGGACAGCTCGATGGAGCAACTCTTCTCTTCAACTCTCCTCGATCGACCAAATATATAATCGATCGAGGTCTTTTGGCCTATCGTGCAGTGTTGGACATGGCTTTGGACTTGATTGCGAGCGGTTTCACGCTTTCCCATGCAAGAGCTTCTATTCCGTTCCTTCCATTCTCCTAAATGCATGCAAAGTGGACTGTTTCGGCTCGGTTTCTGCTACTATGCAACTTGTACCTACAAAATAGTAATGAAAGTACAAAGTAGCCAAATATGGGCATATGGTGATATAATATCACTTAAATGACATAGAAATGCGTGCATAAATGGACGAGAAAGTCTATATAAAATACACGCATCACTAGCTTCCATAATCATCCAATCTTAGAATCGTCATTATTCGCTCATTTCTCGCTCAAATTCACGTAAGTTCGTCTTATTCTTCCCCTCTTATCTTCCTCTATCCGTATTGGTAATAAAATTACCGTCTTTCTCGCTTTTTAAATTATCCGTCTTTCGAAAGGTGAATTATATTCATCTTTTGTTATCTAATTGTAGGTGGAGACTTTCTAGAAATTGATTAAAGACGCAAAAAGGTAACGGTGAAGGGTTACTCGATATCATTTACGTGTTTTAATGTGTTTTCTATGTTAGTAATCGTATTTGGAATAGGATTAGTATTCATAGAACTTGTGTTGTTGATGATGAGTGTTGTTTGTTGATGATTATTGATGATAATGAATGATTATTGATAGTTGGTAGTAGTTATTTATGATAATTGAAAATGGATGATAGAAGACTTGTTGTTCTCGGGTGAATGGGTCCCAGCCGGGTACCCGGCCGCCGGTCCAACTGACCGGCTGGGACTCACTGCACCGACCCTTTTTCGTAGAATGATCATGTCTCCTTCGTTACTTGCTTGTTTTGGGCTTGTGACCTATCGTTGGAACCGTAAGAGGATAAGCTATCACCTCAACTTAGAATTTCTGCATTTGCATATATAGAACTCTAGTTATGACAGTTTGAAGTGGACCCTTGTTTTAGTTAGTTTCCAAACTTGCTTTTTGAGTGTAGAGGTGCTCCTGGCCGGGTGCCCGGCCGCCGGCCCCCAGACCGGCCTGGAACACGCTGCTCTTTCCTTTGTGATTTTTGGTTTTGGCATGATGCGCGAGCCGGGGTACCGGCCGGCAACGCGGCTGTGTTTTATTTCTTATAATTTTCTAAATTCGTAATTTGTAATAGTTCGCATGGTTCGTTTATCGTATAATTTTACGTAGTGACTTATAATATTAATGTTTTGAATATATGATATTTCATTCGCTTGTATCACATGTTTTGTGACGGTTTTTGGTATGTCCCACTTTGAGTCGGTTTTTACAAATGATACGTTTTGAGCACTATTTTGTCTTGTGCTTTGTACTCTCATTCCCTTGGCTACCTTCCCGTTCGTAAGGCTGGAATGTCGGAACGGAGAGGTATCCTACTGCTTAAATGCATGTGTTAGTGGGCATACGATGACGTTGTTGGGAGTTGAACGCTTTGCGTTGATCGACCCGGCCGTCAAATGTTGTGTACTTTCGAGGTGGTGTTATTTGCATGTAGCGTACCGCTTGTTATGAGGCTTGAGCTCTTTTCCGCCTCTTTCGTGAATTGATCTACCGAATTTGGGGTACTCGGCGTCTATGATTGACCGAGTCTTGGATGTGGAACGTCTTACCACATTTCGAATCGGAACACGTCTTATTCCGAGAGTCTGGCCAGGTTTAGACTAGGACCGTATTATTATCGTCGTCCTACCGAGAGGATTAGAGTCTTGTGTGTACGAAACGTCTTATCGTACATGGTTCCGGGAAACGTCTTATCCCGTGAACTTATTTGTCTAGGTCATGAGTATACGAAACGTCTTATCGTATACGGTTCAGAGAAACGTCTTATCCTGTGGACTTCCATTGGCTTGTCTTGCTATTGTACACGATGCTAGTGCGTTTCATTTACCGTGAGAGATGTCGTCAATATATTGGTATGGTTGGATGAATGATTATATGATTGATCATTGAATGACTTGGCATGGTTTGTTTGTCGAGGCTCAATCTTATCAAGTATATGCCGCTAACGGTGAGATGTAAGCCCTAGTGAGTATATAGTTGACTAAGGGTGTCTTTCCCGAGTCTTTGAATATCATGATGGATTCGGATTTGTGCCTCTTATGGTCTTATCATTATCTATAGAATTGCCTATCTATTCTTATTGTATCTCACATGTATATCTATATATGCATTCTTTACTTTTGTATTTCCTTATATGTACGTTAAAGGTGATATGGCTGGGAGAACCCGGAGTTACTCCCCACTGACTGTGGCGTTCATGTTTTTCATGGATGAACAGGTTGCTTGCATGGTTGACTTTTTGGCTACGATGTTTTGGGGTTCGGGTGTGAGCTAGCGGGCGTTGTCCCTTGAAGTTTCACCTCTAGACGATTTTTGCTAGTTTTGCTAACCACTTGTTCTTTGTTAACATTTTAAGAGACCCCGTCTCTTTGTTGGTTTTTCTTACTTAGTTGTAATATTTTGACACTCCTCGTTTATTTAAACTTGCATGTATAAAAGTTTTTAAAAATACCGTATTTCCGCATATCTTTTCACATGCTTGTATGTTTTATATTTCCGCATTCGCGAGGGTTGTCACAGTTGGTATCAGAGCTTTGATCGCTCCCGACGCACACACGTGAACCCTAACTTAAACTACTTGACCTTGACATAATAAATGAGAGTTGGGTAGAAGTTAAGGGACCTAAGTGGTATCTTTGGTGTCGTACTTACCTTGATGTTTGTTAGGTTTCTCAACGTGGGTTTGGTTGATTTTGTTGAGTTATGTTTATTTTTTTTTTGGTATCCTAACTAACAACCGTTTTGAGGTGGATCATTGTGTTACCTAGAAGAAGTATCCTCTACCGGAGATTTGAAGATTTACAAGCCTAATTGAAGTGTATTTCTTCCTCATCTTTGAATTACCTCGTCCTTATTGTGTTATGCTCTCTTCCTTCTATCTGGGTGCTTCTTTCTTTTCCAACTTGTTTGCCTCTTGGAAATTACTCTTGATAGTTCCTCCATCTTACCATTGGTATCCTTACCTTCCTCATGTAACATTTTTATGGATGTCATACCCTTTTGTTTGTGGTATATTGTACTTGGTCGGAAGAACTTTGAACTTTGTGGAATATTAGTGTTGGTTAGAATGAATTTGTGATTTGAGGAAAATGGTATAGATCTAACTTCACCCTATGGTGGTGAGAGTTGGTATCCTTGAGGAAAGTATGGTAAAATATGTTTGATGATTTTAGTGTATAAATGCTTGTCATGACTTGTATGTAAATAGTCATGATATTCGATGGTGTAAGTTGAATGAGTTGGCTAGGACTTCTTAACTCATTAATAATTTAATCTTTTGGACTTAAAAGGGTAGTATTGTTTTGAAGACCATGCTTATGATATGTCTAAGTGGTGTAAATGAGAAGCTTTAAATGATATCTTGAGGTGCGAAATACTTTTGAGGTTAAGCGACTTCTTGTGCATGGCTTCCTATTGTGTGTTTGTGAGTATAGGCTTGGTGGAAAAGCATTTGGCTATAGTTCATGGATTTAAAGATATGATCTTATCTTATGGTATTGAAGACTCGTTTGGAGTAGTAGGGTTTCGTTGTAAGTTGAACCATATTACTTGAGGATTATGATATGAGCTATGATGGAATTACCTTGGGACGTAAATGATGATGTTTGACTTGAGGTTGTACGTTGTTATTAATGAACTCGTGGGATATGATGTTGATAATGACGTTTTGTTCGGTGTTCTACCTTGTGGCCGTAGGAGTTGAAAAGAGATTAGTATGGAGAATTCCTTATTGGTTCTTCGGTTTTTGAAACCTTTGAGAGCGTGTCAAATTTTGGAATTTAGAGAATGTTACTATACTTGAGTTGCAATTCCGCAATTGGGAATCCGTGTTATATGAAGGGGCGGATGAATTGGGTTGTAATCGATTTGTTAAATCTAGGTGTACCTTACTTTGATGATTGTGGTACGATGGTCCCTTGTAAGAGACCTTTGCTTGGGATGAGTTGCTTTACTATCACCCTAAGTCTGAAAGGAGAAATTTTGTGGATTAAACCTTAAACCTTTTGCTCATGCCATTATCCCTTTCTATTTCCTTTCATGCAAGTTCCTACTAAGCCCGATTTCTAGGAAATTGTTTTCTCTTATCTTTTACTTTACTCGGATAGCTTCATAACTCTACTATCTGCTTTGTCTCTTTCTTGACCTCGTTATTTTCAGCGGTCCTCTCTTGTAATCTCGTGCCTTATTTATTCCCGTGTTCTCTTTGAAATTCCTTATCGTTTTCTATCTCGTTGCTGCTTCATCTTTCCTCTAGTGGATTGGATGTCTCGTTTGTTTGGCTTAGAGAATCAATGTCATTTATTTTGGGATTCTTTAGTTAGAATATATGTCTTTGGATTGAGTCAATTTCATGTTGTATTTGATCATGGGAAATAGGACTTAAGCTCTAGGATGAATCCTAATAGTGATAATATATCCTCTCGTAGTGGTTTTAGATTTGGAGTTTGGTATTGTAGTGGTATTTTGAGAATTGAGTGTGTGACACCCTCAAATTTGCGGAAAGAAAAAAAATTATTTAAATACATAAAAGATAGGAATACATAATAAGGGTGTCTTAAATAAAATGGTTCATTACAAAACGGAAATAATATTATACAAAAGAAATATACAAGACGGGAGACATATCTCCCGTATAAATACGGAAATAAAAGAGTGTATAATAATATACAATCTAAGAACCGAATATAGGTCCAAGGTAAATACTTCGCTCGCTAGCTCGTCAATGTACCCCAAATATGCATCACCACCTGTTCGACCGCATTAAATATAAACACGGAAGCCACAGTCAGTGGGGAGTAACTCCGAGTTCTCCCAGCCACGAAATGTCGAGTTTAATGAAACATGAATAACATAAAAGCAATGTATATGGAAAATACAAAACTTAAACATATATGATCTGCTTTTCATGTTATGAAACAAATAACTAACACATAACCTATCATGTGAAAGCTATCATGTGAATCCGATAATAAAATATAACTCGAGGTAGGGAAGCTGGTATGCTGGCTCAGCGGTTACCAAGTAACATGGCCCTGATACACTCAACCCTAATCAACACGTAATCATGTGAATCAGTTAACAACCGGTAATCCAAACTCTATCAACCTTAGTCGGCTTGCATCTCACCTTCTAAGATTCATAGAATCATACAAACATGAAAGACCAATACTTCTACAAACAGGCATAAGTTCTTAGTCAAGTCAATAGTCGACTTCTGTAACTCGAGGCTATACCACAAGGTAGGAAAACATCCTAGTCCTAGACTGATCAGACCTAGCGACAACAGCTATTCCGTTCCCCGTCCCCTGACATAACCGTCTATGAGAAACTCTACTAGGCGACCCCCTAAGCAGAGATGGCTAGTACTTACGCTGGCTCCATTCCCAAAGTGGAACTCTTAGGCAGCCATGCCCCGACTTGGAGATAAGCCCCCCAGGCCGTGACACAAAAGCTATTAACCATGAACTATATACTCGTTAAAGACAGTACGGGCCTATCGATGTCATGGTCCAAGCTACTCATTTAGAATTAGAAGGGTCAAGACGCCATATACT